>VBSM01003039.1:2092306-2206723 GCA_008086735.1 Cheirogaleus medius | reverse complement strand
ATAGAAGTCATCTTGCCAACTTAGAGTGTAGGTCTCTAATTCCACCTTCTCTTGGGACACATGGTCATATTAAAGAATTGTATTATCAATTATATTTAACATGAATTAAGACTTTTGGAGGAGATTTTTGAAAGAGCGGTAGATAAAAGGCATCAGAGCTTATATCATCCATCCTCTTCACTCCAGGAGACTCAGGCTCCTGTCATCTCTCAATTGTACTACTCGAACAGCCTCCTAACTCATACGGTTCATATTTTCCTCTTTTAACTTCACTTCCACTTTGTAGTTTCAGTGATCTCATATGCATATACGTCCATATCCTTCCTTTTGCAAGGGCCTCCTAGGCCCCAATCACCTAAAATTGAAGTCAATCTCTGTGCAAAGCGTACAAGGTTCTCCATGCTCTGAGCCCTGCCAAATTCTCCAGGCACATCTTCTATCTCGCCATTGTGCTACCCACCCATAATATTCATCTGCTTATAATTTTTATAGACATGTTCATATTATTATTTCAAATTAAAATACAAGTCTGTCTTCCCTCCCCCTTCATCACTCTAGCTCTTTGCAGTAATGGCTATATCTTCCCTAGCAATCTTTCTGTCACATTCTGGGCTGGGTTAGGTACCTCTTCCTTTGCTTCCATCAATTGCTATTATTCAATCACTCCACATTATGTTTGTGAGATTCATTCATGTTGTTGTAGTTTATTCATCCTCATTTCTGCATTAAATTATAAGAATATCCCACAATTTATCCTATCATTGGTAAAAAATTTCTCCATATTTTGTCTAATAATAAGTATAATAATTTTGTCTATCAGTATTTTTGTGCATATATTTTGATGAACATATGTTTGCATTTCTGTTGGTTATATACCTAGAATTGGAACTGCTGTGTCATAGGATGAGTTAGGAAGAAGTCTAAAAGTGGCCCACAAAATCCCATGCCCAAATGATAAGAAGACATCCAGGTGGGCCTAATCTAATCACATGAGCCCCTTTAAAGATAGAGTTTTCTCCAGCTGGGAACGGAAGAGAGAGATTGAAAGCACAAGAGGTAGTTGATGTGTCATTGATGGCTTGATGATCTAGGAGTTCATATGCATGGACTGGGGAGGGTGGCCCTCAGCTGACAGACAGCAAGGAAATAAGACCTCAGTCCTACAACCTTAGGCACCTGAATTTTGCCAACAACTTGAATGAGGTAGGATGTGAATTTCTCCCCAGAGCCTCCAGATGAGTCCTCAGCCTCCCAACACCTTGATTTCAGCCTTGTGATGCCTGAGCAGAGAACTCAGCTACTCTGTGTCAGACTTGTAACCTACAGCACTGTGAAATAATAAATGGTTTTTGTTTAAGCCACTAAGTCTGTGGTAATTTCTTACGCAGCAATAGAAAACAAATAAATGAGCATTGGATGTACTTATTTTAGTAGATTCTGCAACATATTTTCACAATACCAATTTATATTGTCCACAGCAGGGTGTGAGCATTACACTTGCTCCACATTCTTGTCTTCCTTTGTTTTGTTAGTTTTTATTTTTTGTTATTCTAGTGGGTTCCAGCTAGATTTTATTATACCTCTTTGTTCTATCTCTTATAAGTCTTAAGATAACAAGGTTACCCTTGAATTAAACAACTTTTATAACTAGTTTTTACTTCAGATAATTTAATAAATTCTGAACACTAAAGTCTTATCTAAAAGTCATAGGGTATAGTGAAAAAGATGTATATTATGTTTATCTACAATCATTACAAAGTTTTGTGGTGCAGGTGAGCTGCGGGATGGCCACTTCTGGGCTCGCAGCAGAGTACAACCCCAATAGTACTCTACTCACTGTGCCCCTGTTCTGCTTGGAGGGTGTGGCTCATGGCTCATTTCCCTCCCTTCATGGACAGGCGGCCTTTTTGCAGCTGTCCTGACTGGGGAATCTCAGCCCCTGTGTCTCTACACACTGGATCCATAACCAATATTTCTCAGCACCCACTCAGACCACAGCAGCCTTGGGGGACCAGTGGGTTTGGGGGGAACTGTGGGTCTCCCAGAGCTTGGGCACTTATGGTGGGCCACTTCCAGCTGACAGGATAATGTAGCAAGCCAGTGGTCCCCTTAGAACAAAAGGGACCAGGCACCAGCTCCCCCCATTTGGGACTTTACCCTCCTACTTCCCTCCTCCTCCCCTCCCTCCCCTACCCACTGCTGCCAAGGCAACCATAGCTGTTTCCACTTAGGACTGGTGAGGGGTCCACAGGAGACAATTAAGCCAGGGCACTTGGGAGTGGCTTCTTCTGACAGAGCACTTATCACACACTGGCTTCCACAGAACTTGGAGCTCACTCTTTTCCCTCTAAAAAGCTGCATCAAATGATTTTGTATGCTCTGAGGACAAAATCTAACACCTCTTCTGCTGCAGGGTGGGGCTAACGGTCCTCTCCCCAAACTGCCTATCTCTTCTCGAAGAAACCTGGAGGCAAGTCCCTGGCACAACTACTCTTCCCCAACTGAGCATTTCAGCAACAGCCCCAGCCATTACGGGAGCCCCACACACAGCGGGTTGTGCTGCCTCCACCACCTCTGCTGCAGCTACGCCAGGGTAGAAGCTGGGAATGTGGGTGCTTTTGTGCGCCCAAAGGACACAGATGGCTGTCACTACCTAGAAAGGGAGATGTGAGAGGCTTATGTCCCATGCAACTATCTGCCTCTGCTAACCTCATCAGGAGGGACCCATCTCTCCTGTCTCAGGCTCACAGTGCATCTGCCTTTTTCCTGCTTGAGCTTTCTTCCCAACCAGGAGATCACCACACTCTTTACCATCACAGCCCACACTGAACTCAAAGAGGCTTGAAAGAAAATTTACCAGCCCAGCTTCAGTCTGGTTCCCTCAGGATTCGAGCATATCATCCAGGGCTTGGGGACTGACCTAGTCCACCACAACTGGCACCTCAACACTCTCCCAGGGGTCTGAGGTCCACCCAACCCAAATGCCAGCAACACCACAGTGGATACCTACTTGCATAAGCCAAAGTTCAATATACCTTGCCATCTCTACACTGAGCAGCAGAGTTCCTGGCAGAAGAGAATAGGTGAACCACAAAGTTATCTGTTTTGAGCTGAGAAAAAAGCTTCCAGATGAGAAGGAACCAGCATAAGAACTCTGGCTATATATATATATATATATATATACACACACACACACGCTTGTAGCTCTGACTTGGGCAATATCCATAAACTAAACATTTGTACCCCCATAATACTCTGAAAGAAATATATATATTAAATAAAAAATATATATATCAATTACATTATTCTAATATCACCAATATGAATGTGAACTAGCTAAAGTTATTTTTTTCATTAGGCTTTTATGCCATATTACCAAACAAAAGCCAAATGAATAGCAATGCCATAAAAATAATTTGAGAACTAGTAATTGATGGGTTTCTTATGTGAAAGCAATTTTATATCTATGATTATGGGAAAAATACAAAGTAAAGTCATTATATGAATTCTCCAAGATTCATATTAAACTTAAATGAAAAAATTCCGGAAGGCTTAATAAAGTTCTTCAGCATTTTTATAAAAGCTAATTTAATATTTTCCTCTTGTTTTTTAATGAACCTTTTTGATTTCTTCCTAGAAATTAATGAATTTCTCAAGCAGACAGGGAAAAATAGAGTGCTTTGTTACTATCTAGACTAATAGTAAGAAATAAACAAAACTGAGGCAGTAACACAAAAATTAAGTATAATGTTCAATAATAGCAACCCAAAGTACCAAATAGTGCAGAATATGCAATCCTTCTCTAACTGCTAAACTTCCCTTCAAAAGAAAGATGATTAGGGTTCAATCTGTGTGGTGTGGCAAAGGCCTATTGCTGCAACGTATTTCTCAAGTAACTTTTTTAGAGGTATGTCTTTAAAAGGATGGTGTGCCATCAATATTGCCAAAATAAACTTGAACCAATCCTGTAATAAAAACTGTTAATTGAGATAGTCAAGATGGAATCATACAAGTGCCCAGCTGCCATGGCTTTCAAGTCATTTGGGAGAAATAAATGCCAGAAACTTCAGAGATGCAATGCTGGAAATGACTGCTCATGAGTCTTCCTTGGGAGCAGCAGGTACTAGTCTGGCCAAAGAATTTTCTGACTTTCCATGCTATAGGTGAATGAATCATCTTTGACATCCTTGGCAAGGGTATGGATTGTAGGTGTTTGCTGAAATAACTATTTTCCATAGAAGATGCGTAGGGTTCTGGCAGCAACCGAAGTTTGAAGATTATCTGTGTTAAACTTGCTCTGGCCTTCATGATTCTACTAGATGATGTTCCCCTCCCTCACCAAGGAGCCGATGGGAACATCTGAACTGGTTTAGTCTAATATCATCACTCAGCTGGTTTGAGGGCCTTCATGTTAGAGCTTTCTCTCTTTAGTTTGTTTTTATGGTATTTCTGGAGAAATGTAGCCAAAAATTCTATTGTGAAATTTGGCAAAATCTTGCTTAGTTTTAAATTTACCCCTCAGATACAGAATGTGCCAGAGATGATAGTTCTGGCTCTAACAAGAACACTATGACTGCTACTGATTTGATTTTGACTTAAATAGTACCTTGTGATGATTCTTGTATTTTTGCCTTAAATGGAATTTATGGAGAAGCCATTTTGAAGAATACATTCTCTGAGATTAGTAAAGATTTAACTTCAATATTGGTCTATATGGCCTACATAGGAGGCTAAGGGAGCATTTTGGATGTGATTTCTGTGAGGGTTTACTTTTTAAATTATTCCACTTACTGTCTGATTGTTAAGTAGTCCACTTTTATTTTTCGATGTTCATAAAGATGTAGATAGCTCTCTACTTTCTAAGCAGTTTTCAATCTGCTAACATTTGAAATAAGATATGATAACATTTATTAGGATTATATATAAACTAACAACTCGGTTTTGAGTGAAAATCTGAGGAAGTATCCAAGAAACAAGCAATGTGTGTTTAAGTACTTAATTTTTGGCATATAATTATGTTATTTTCTTTTCTTATTTATTCTTAGTAAACCAGGAACTTTATCTACCCAGATAAGAAAAGTTCCAGGAACTTTAAAGTAGTAATGAATTGGATTATTCGATTGATATTTGACTTTTCATGTATATTTTTCTAATCTCCCAATTACATTTTAGTTCCATTGAGTTGGAAATTTTCCTTGCCTCCTTGATAGCTTACTCAACTCCTAATAGGTCCTAATAGGTTCAGCAAATATATGAAAAAAAAAAAAACCTACAAGTTCATATCTAGGAAATAAAGCATTGTTTTAAACATTCACAGTGGAGAATGAATATCTAAATGTTGTTATACAGTGATTAATCAGCAGTTTGTCCAAATGCCTAAAGGATGAGATTCATGGTCTCAGGCAAAAGTTAAAAAGTCTGATGCTGATGGTGAATCAGCTTGACTAATTCCTCATCCCTCTGTTAGCAAACATGTGCTCACACACTCATACAGGTACAGGTACTGATTAATTTATTCCTTAAAGCTTTGAGAGAATAAAATCAGTTCCTAACTTCTTAAATTTGAGATTATAAAGTGGAACTCAGTTTACTAAATTCTTTGCTAATTGTCCACTTAAAATGTAAATTTAAGTACAAGAGAACAGGGTGAAGTGATGGGTCAGGAGCAGGCAAGAAATCTAAACAGGAAACAAAGACATCAGCAATAAGGAGAACTTGAAATCAGAGCAAGCCTGTGCCAGGTGGAAACCACTTGAAGTGGAAGGTGGTCATTCTTGTGAGAGCGAGTCCGCTCTCAACCCCACAGACTGGGAGAAAATATTTGCTCTCTACGTTTCTGATAAAGGTCTAATAACAAGAGTCTATCTAGAACTCAAAAGAATTAACAAGAAAAAAATCAAACAACACCATCAAGAAATGGGCAACGGAAATGAACAGAAACTTATTCAAAGAAGACAGAATAATGGCCTGCAAACATACAAAAAAATGCTCAACATTTCTAATCATTAGAGAAATGCAAATCAAAACCAGAATGAGATACCATCTAAGCCCAGTGAGAATGGCCTATATCAAGAAATCCCAAAACAACAAATGCTGGCGAGGATGTGGAGAGACAGGAACACTCTTACACTGCTGGTGGAACTGCAAATTAGTGCAACCTTCGTGGAAAAGAATTTGGAGATACCTCAAACAGCTAAAAATAGAAATACCATTCGACCCAGCAATAGCATTATTAGGCATCTACCCTAAAGAGCATAAGACATTCTATTATAAAGACATCTGCACCAGAATGTTTATGGCAGCACAATTCACTATTGTAAGAACATGGAAACAACCCAAGTGCCCATCAATTCATGAGTGGATAATTAAAATTTTGTATATGTTCACAATGGAATATTACTCAATTCTAAGAAACGACAATGGACTAGCACCACTTATACTATCCTGGATTAAGCTTAAGCCCATTATCCAAAGTGAGGTGACACAAGATCAGGAAAATGGGCTCCACCTGTACTCGCCATCAAATTGGTACTGACTGACTAACACTATGGTGCTCAAATGGTGGTGGTGTTCACCAGGGTTTTAAGGGTGGGGGGGTAGACCCACATCTTAGGGATGTGGCGAGCATTATGGTGGGGAAGGACATACCTCTAACCCTTCCTAGAGAAAGGCAAAGATATAAAATGTAACCAAAATGTCAAAAAGAAGAAAAACCAACATTTTTTGGGTTTCAGACATGTGGGGGGGGAAGGGGAGGGATATACACTTACATAATGAGTTCGATGCGCACCACTTGGAGGATGAACACACTTGAAGCTCTGACTTTAGGGGGGAGGGGTATCAAGGGCAATATATGTAACCTTAACAACATTTGTACCCCTATAATATGATCATATTAAAAAAAAGTGGAAGGTGGTAATAAGTCAATATTTGGAAAATTTGGGAAAAAATTGTTTAGCACCCTCACAACTAACTGAGCCAGTTTTTCCTTATCCTTATTTAACACCCAACAAATGTAACCCTTTGCTTACCCATGTGAATTTACCCTAGATTGTCAGGGACATGCCAGCAATTTCCATCTCCTAGAGGCCCATGTGAGAAATGAGCTGTTGATTTAAATATAACATATTAGAATATGGTAGACTAGAATTTCTCTTTTTATATCTTCTTTACAGAAAGCTGTCATCAAGAGTAATAAGACTCAAAGGACTATAATCTCTAAAAGCTCTAATATCATGTTTAATACACTCAGATAAGAGCAGCGGAATAGATCATTCTTTGTTGGGTCTTTAGAGTTGACAAACTCTCAGTATTTATTTCTGACAGAGATTTTTAACTGCTGTTCAGATTGCCCTAAAGTGCAATGGGAAAAGGAAAAACCACAAGAGGTTTCCTTTTCTCATAAGGCACATGATGTATAGCTCAGGCTACCCCAGGGCACTTGGCTATCACTAACACTCAAGACTTGGATAAGAACTGTAGTAACCCCAACCTTTCCAATTTTAGTGGACTTTAATGGGCTATTTGTACAATAATTTATTGCTGAAGATAATTCACAGCCCACACAATTCTACTTAAGATTCATCTTTCTGTCCCTGTGGAATTATGACTTTGTTGTTTTGCTTTAATTTGCTGGCAGGGAAGGAGGGCTAATGATATTGGTATACATTCTTTGAAGCTATTTTGTCCTGACAGAAGATGTATGGAAAAAATTCATCAGAGATCAACAAAAAACTATTGGCAAAAGCGCTGAGGATAGTTTTTTTTGGTTTTTTTTGACTGTTAGATAAATTGATGATTCGATTACAATAGTCAATGCAATTAATTCCTCTTAATCTTTTGTTGTAGTTCTCTTTTGGAGAGACTGGGATAAATTTATCTAACTTCATAAAATGATAACAACCACATCAGTTTTCAAATCCATTAGTAATAAATTTATGCATACACTGGAACTTCTGTGACTACATTTAAGGATGGAGTGAGTCTGAATATTCTTCACACTTTCATGGTACAAGGTCCGTACTCCTGCATTCTGCAGCTGGCATTTCCTAGACCAAGACCTACGGGCATTTAGATTCTTCACAAAGGACTAGTACTGAAAATTGCCTACCCCCATGAAAAAGAGATTAAAAAGTGTCAGAATCTACAGCCATGAAAAGTAATGCTAAAAATGTCAAAGAATAACTTTCTTTCTTTCTGGACTTGGAAGCTAGTGCATTTCTCTGTATATAAAAAAGATATGTATGGAGTGGTACCACTAAATACATTTTATATTAGCATCTTGGAATTATGGAAGTCACCCTGCTAAAATAAACTATTGCCAAATTCTAGAGGCTTTCTTAGCCATTTTACAACTGTCATAGTAGTATGTAGTTCTGATAAGACTAGTATTGTGAAAATTACGTCAAAATTTCTATAATGTACCTTTCATGCAAGAAAGATCATGCCTGTCTTTTTGACTTCTGCATCTCCAGTCCTTAGCAAAGTGTCTGGAATATAGTCAGTACTCAGTGTATATATATTTCCTTAATAAAGAATGAGTCATAGATTTACAACATTCAAAATGGATTATTTACATCATACTTTACACTTTACAAAGTGCTTTTCATATATTAGATGCTCAAATATATACTTTTTTCAAAAATGGCAATAGGGATGTCTGTTCCTGAAACCTTGATGAAACCCAATGACACTGTAAGAAATAGAAAGAAATATATTCTGGAAAGAATATAGTTTGTGTTCAGCAAGAATTTCCTTATTAGGAGTAGAGTGGATCCCTGAACACTGAAGTTCCACACCTCCTTCATCCTCATCCATCCTTGCCACCTTCATTTTAAAAGAGTGTAAATAAATTATGGCTGGGAATCCTGTGAACCAGTAGATTTTCAGTCTACATGGTGAGCCCCTCAAGCTTTGGGCATGCTTTTGGAAAGAATAAAGGGAAGTGTCAGGGATCCATATCCACTCATTTGTATCCTTGATCTGGTGTATGTCTTTGTATGTTTCTAGTTAGGTTGTCAAAGAAGAATAAGTGACCCTGTATCCAAGTTATCATTCCTTCCAGTTCTCAAACCTAAATTAGCCTGGTAGTCTAGCCTGGTTCAAATGCCCAAAGATTTCTAATGTGGATGGCTTTCTGTTTTGACTTAATTTAGAAAGCTATTTCTTTTTGGATCTTCAAGATGACAAAGTTTTATTTTGTATATTAGTTAAAAAGAGTTCTTGAATAATCATGAGCAAATATTTGTAGACCATCTATTTTGAATAAGACATCATCTGAATTCATATATTGATGTCCTAATCCACAGTATATAAGAATGTGATTGTGGTAGGAAATAGAGTCTTTGCAGATGTAATTAAATTAAAATGAGGTCATCAGAGTGGCTGCTAATGCAATGTGACTGGTGTCCTTATATGAAGAGGAAGATTTGGACACAGTCACACAGACTGTGAAAGACACAGGGAGAGGATGGCCATCTATAAGGCCAGGAGAAATGCCTGAAGCAGGTCTTTCCCTCATGACCTTCGAGAAAAACAACCCTTTAGACACCTTGATCCTGGACTTTCAGCCTCCAGGACTATAAGAAAAGACATCTCTGTTGTTTTCTTATAGTATTTTGTTGTGGCAGCCCTAGCAAACTAATGCAGTAGTAATACCACTTTATTCATAATTCTCACCTACCAGGATCTTACACTTAGGTCCATATCCATAGATATGAAATAGAATGTATGCTACTTAGCATTTCAAATATAGTACAAACATAATGAAACAACTTATATTTCCAGTAGCATGCTGTTGGTAATGTGAGAGAATTATTTTTCTCTGTTACCAATCAGATGATTTACAGAATCATTTTATTATTATGTGCAAAAAGTGCCTAACACTATTTCTGGCCCATAAAAATGACTCCATAGATTTTAGTTCCTTTTTGCTCTTCTTTCTCTACTGCATGATTTTCCAAAGTGTCGATGTGAAGGTGGAACCTGGGAAGAATCAAGTAGCTGATAAAATTTATCTTGAAGCTCTTGTTTACTTTTCCTTTCAGTGACTCTGTCCCTCATTTTGGTAAGCCCTTCCCAAACAACCAATGCGTATAGATTTAGTGACCGAGCCTTAGTTCTAACCATGCTATCATTCCCAAGCCACGCTTTCCACTTTAACTTCTCTATGGAAAGTTATATTTCCCAGTGTCCATTTTTCCAGGGATATGCTCTGGGATCTTATGTGATAAATTTTCCATACTATATAAGGTACATTTTCTCCCGTGTATTCATTATCTCAGCCTCTAGATAATTATAATTTAATGTATATATAGTAAATTTAATACAATGCAGAAAAAATGGCTTACTCTAGTTTCAACTGTAATAGTGAAAATATATTTTGTAATGAACTGATCCTTTGTTGTTTATAAAAGCACATTCATGTATGAGACATAGCACTGCAATGCTCATTTTATATATGTATTATAATCTCCATTTTACAAGTAAGTAACCTGCCCTAAACCACATGAAATAGATTTTCAAATTCTCTGATTCAGGTTCATAATTATTATTATTATACTCTATTCTCTATCATTTTTGGTGTACCGATATGTTTATAAATATTAATATGAATTAGGGGGGAAAAGGAAATACTGAAGCCAAGTATTTATTTTCTTTTTTTCAATCCTGGAAGAAACATAAAAATTGGTTGGAAGCCTAGGAGTGTGGCAAGACATAGCAGGCATCAGAGTGGCTCCAGTTGTAGACAAGAGATCCTGAGTGCTTCCCCAGGACAAATACTGTTTAAAACATATAACAACATAACATCTGGAAAGCATCCTAAAAACAGAGACACCTAATTTTAAATGCCTTCAGTCAAACAAATCTCCTATATATTTGCATCCCAGCACTTTGCTTTCTTGGAAGAATAAATAAATTTACTGAAATAGGCTACGTGTTCTAAAGAAAAAAAGAAAACTTGTACACAGAATTTTCCTTCGAGCACAATAATATTGATTTTTCTAGATGTCATCCTAAGGCAGTAAAAAGAGTTACAAGCTGAGAGTAAAGCAAATATATTGACAAATATAAGCTTCTAGTTTCAGGGCAGGAAAACTATCTTACTATGTCTGAGCTACACAAAAGAATGTGTAAGCAAGACCTAACCCTGCAGTTACTTTTTATTTTTTAATTTCTGGAAGACCTACTCCAGAAAAAATATCTATTCAAAAATTATCTAAAAAGATTTGTTTCATAATCTAAACTTTCAAGTACAATCACAAAGAGAAGAATGTGTCAAAAGAGAGAGAATCTTTGCAGTCAAAATCAATTATTAAGTGCTTAGGAAAATAATAAAATTCAATCAATAAAATTTTATAAAGTATTTTTTAACAAATTCCAGCTAGCCTAATAAAAAGAGAGAGATCAAAAAAACAGAGGTGCTTTCTGGTTTCGGTTGAGTAGCTATGTGCCTGGGGGCCTGAGAGTGATAATCTGTATGTTCAGTGAAGTGGACAAAAATTACTGATTTGTAAAACATTTTGAGCAGTAAAGCCATTTATTATAATAAAATCACTATGCAGATGTGGAGTTGCTCTGTTTGAAGCTGCATTGTAGACTTTGAGCCCTCCTGTTCCTTTTTCCGCTCAAGCCTCCACCCACTCTCCACCCCCCATAGTGGTTACTGATCACTACAGTTTGCAGATATCACTCCTTGATATTTCCTAGGTGTGGAAGGTAACTTTGCCTTCCTCAAATGTTCAACTCTGCCCCAATATTAGTAAATAAATGTTCAGTAAGAACACTACAACATACGTCAAGTGCTCATTTTTTTCTGTTACTATTAAGAGTTACCATGTGACCCTACCCCTGGGTTAAGAATAATGAGAGTGCCATAATTGGTTATTGAATTCTGCTGTGCATCTATAACTTGGAGTTGCTGCATCCATGCACTTACTTGTAACCTCTAACATAATCACTCACTTGTATATGTTATACTCAAATACCTCATAAATAGAAACTGCAGTGACAATAATATTGCAAAATTATAACTGCATATTTTTCTATTCTATTCTATTAGTGAAAGTATAACTATGAAAATTCATGACTTTGGATGATTAGATTCAAATTGTTCTTTCCTGGAAGTAGAAAACCACTCTGGTTAAGTAATCGGATTAAATGATAAGATAAAAAAAATCTAATATAAGAATGACCAAGGGATGCAAATGGAAGGGGGGAAGAAAAAGTGAGAGATCTAAAACATCAAATGCATAACCCAGTCATGGCCTCCGGATAATTCACTGATGACTGCACCCCTCACCATGGGAGAATATTTGCAAGGATATCATTTGAAAGACACAACGTATCATTATAGAAAGAAGACAAACTAGAATCAAATTCACCTGTGGAAATCACAACTGTATTATTTACTAGAAGTGGACCCTGATCCTCTGTCTCTTCATAATAAAATGGCGATGGTATTAACTATTTAGTTGAGTTGCTGAGCGTATTAACAATAATGCAAGCAAAACACATGCCACGTGGTAGATAAAGGGCAGCTAATATTACTGATCTTTCTTTATGTGGGTGTGGAAAATGTTGACCAGAAATATTTTTAACTGAGAAATAGTACATTTAAAAACAAGCATGAAAGTATTCACATACAGATTAGGCTTATTATCTGCAAAGATATAAATAGATCTTGTGTAATATTCATAGTCTACTTATTCTATTGTTTATCTTCATGTAGGCTCCTGTGTCTCTCTCCTGGTGTAAGTCACTGACCTAAACCTTCTCACACTCATATATAAAGATATTTTAGAAAAAAGAAAAAAAGAAAAAAGCAAACAAATAAAAACATAAAGTCTTCTCTTTCAAATTAAACCAGGTCTTGTGCATTAAACTGCTGAGAAAATTAGATCTTAAACTCTATTCCACTTCTTACACCATGCTTAAAAAAGTGATAAATTGTTGTCTATTAGAAATGTGTTCCTTGGCTTGAAGAGAATGATCTCTATTCTCAGCATACATAAATTTAGATTCAAGAACTAGATATGAAATCTTTAATCTTCTTGTGAAATAATTTATTCTGTTGGTTTCATGATAAAAAGCTACTTGAGGCCAACCAGGGAAAAGGCCATGCAATTCTTTTCATCTGTTATCAGTGTGCTACTTAAATAGTTTCCTAGGGGTCCCCACAGTTGGATAACTGATTGAGTCAACTTCTCAGATGTGTAAGCAGGGGTCCTCAAACTTTTTAAATAGGGAGCCAGTTCACTGTCCCTCAGACCGTTGGAGGGCCCGACTATAGTTTAAAAAAAAAAAACTATGAACAAATTCCTATGCACACTGCACATATCTTATTTTGAAGTAAAAAAACAAAACAGGCAAAAACACCCGGCGGCTGGATAAATGTCCTCGGCGGGCCACATGCGGCCTATGGGCTGTAGTTTGAGGACACCTGGACAGCCATTCCTAGAATCTCATACGGAGTGAAGGGAGACATTTATGAGTAAATATAAAATTTAAAATGGGTTTTAACTGATTGTCCGGAACAGAGCTGAGAAATGTAGGGTCCTCACAGTCTTGCAGAATAATCTTTGTGCCCAAAGAGTGCTTCTGCTCTCCAGTGATGTATCTCCATGGAAAACCTGGGGCTCATGTGCACATCAAAGGACCCAAATGGAGGAAGGTCAAGGGAAGGTTTTTCCGGCATTCATTTTCCTTCCTTGTTTCTGGTTACTAATACCCTTTTGATTCCTTACTCTTCTGATTATATTCTTTCTCCCACAAATTTCACATTTTTTGCTCCAAATCTTCAATGGAAAATTGGGAAGAGTGACTTAAAATATATGAACCCATTTTCATGCATGTGCCATTCCCCTTTTAGCATATGAAGGGATACTACCTGCGGCTGTCAGTGTAGACAGGATGCTCTAAGTATGTAGGTTCAGTTGCTGCTGAAACGTCCCACAGCTGCTTACCATTCTCATTTGACACATGGCATGCACCTATTGCCCACTGCTTAGAAGAGACTGTTACCATCACTCATTATTGCCCACCTGTATGCTGCTATAGTAAGTTACCTAAACTGGAATTGCAGAGAAATCCTTCTAAAAAGGTAAAAAAAAAAAGTGCTGCAAATTTTTCTCAAATAAGTTTTTCATTGACTACAGGGACTGAGTCCTGCTAAATGTCTTACCACAATTTCCCTTTTGAAAACTCTATCCTGAAAAGAGGGGTGTTGGGAAATAATGCAAAGGCACCTATTGATCTTAAAGGTTTGGATTTACCTATTGCTCTTCTCCTTTGTTAAGTCTGGTTGTGATTGTGCTGCACAGGGTATGGCAGAGGTGTGGTAGGCAGAATAATGATCCTCCTAAAGATGGCCATGTCCTAATACCTGAAATCTGTGAATATACTACCTGACATGGCAAGAAACTTTACAGGCATGATTAAGTTAAGGATTTTGAGATGCAGAGATTACCTTGGTTATCCAGGTGGGCCCCATGTAGTCATCAGGGTCCTTATAAGTGAAAGGGTCCCTATAAGCCAGGAGAGTCAGAGTTAAAGAAGCAGAGGTTGTTGGGGTGATATGATTGCTGGCTTTCAAGACGGAGTGGGGCTACAAGCCAAGGAATGCAGGCAGCCTCTAGAAGCTAGGAAAGACAGGGAACAGATTCTCCCCTAGAGCCTCCAGAAGGAATACAGCCCTGCAGACATCTTGCATGGTCCTAGTCTTGCCTTATGCCTAGTCCTAGTATCTGACAGAGATCCTGGCACTTAGCTGGATACTAAAATTGTTTGTGAATAAATAAATGATATCTCTAAGCTTCGGTCAAACCAGAAGTTGCAGCACTCCTCACCCGCATCTTTATGCTATGAGACCCATAGTTTGCACCATCTGTTTACTCAAACCCCAATATGTGTGTCAAGCCTTCTGCCTTCCATTCTTACTATTTCTACTACTGGACCTAGTTTTCCTTTTCTCCACCTACAGCACTAAGCACTCTGCCCTACAGACAGAAATACATATATTTCACTATCATTGGTGGTGACAATAACAACAGAGGTTATGCGATAAGTAAGAGGACTCTAATTTTACCAATCGCCCGGTGAGAAAAGAGGAAATGGACTGTGTCAGTCAGAATCCAACCAGGAAAAGATAGTTTACTTCAAGTATTGAAAATAGAAATAGCATTGTTCAATAGACAGAAGAGCCGAGACTTGAAACAAGAAGAAGGGGTGGTAACTCTGAGATTAGAAATAGCAGAAGCCACTACCACTCATAGGTTGAGACAAAGGAAATAGGCAAGGTGATTGGAACTCAGAGGCTTGGCTTACCTGGAAGAAGCTAGGTGGGCCTTTTAGGTGGGAATTGGAGTTGGATATAGGGATAGGTAACAGATGGAAATGTTGCTTGTGGCAGAGGCAGGTGAAGAAATTCCTCAGGTTTCCCTTGCCCTCACCCTCCAACCTCTGCCAATGTCTCCCACCAGGAGCTAGAGAGACATGAGTGTGGAAGACCACGTGGGCTCCCCTGAGTCACAGAGCAGGGTGTGGGAGCTGGAGGGCATGTACAGTAAGGAATGGATCTGAGTTCACACATGTCAAGGGACAGCATGCAGAGGGAAGGGATTTCAACTTCTTATATGAAAGCGTACAGTAAATACATAGAATCCAATTACCTCTAAATTGGTCTCCAACTCACTTTTAGTAAAACAGAGTAATCTTAAGTACTATCATCTATAACAAAATCTGGAAAACCATAATAAACTAATGTAAAAACCTGAATCCCAAGGCATACCTCTTAAACTACTCAAAGTAATAAAAATAATCTTTTCTTAAACAATGTCAACTAGAAGCTAGTTTAGAACGCTCTGTACTCCCACTTTGCATTCTGTGCTAACACATATATCTCTTAAGATAAACATGAGAGAATGTAAACCAGGCCAAGTCAAAGAAAAAAGAAATGCAGCCAACATCAACTGATAGATACGTATTTTCCAAGAGGTTTACCTAAAGTGTGGGCTGATTTTTCTGGTGAAGACAATATAAGCTGTCATTTAGACCATGAATAGTTGGAAACAACACCTAGAGCTAAAAAGATAAGAAAAAATTAAGTAATGCCATGGAATGTGTATAGGACAAGGTGACATAAAGTACTTGGAAATCAGGTTTTTAAGCTATTGGGAATTTTCCTATAAACTTAGAATCGTAGATTTCTGACATTAAGATATTTTAAGTGTTATCCTATATTTCCTTTTTTTCTTTTTTGCCTTATCACCTATCAGAAAAATGAACCATTACCTGATGATTCACAAGCTAAATTTCAGAACTTTAACTCCCACTGCAGATAGACAAAAGGATAAGTCATTTTGTTATGACTAATTAGCTATGTATCCACTGAAAACATTGGGCTTATTATGCTGGTAGACTAAATATATATTATCATTGGGATGTTCATTATGACTTATTTTGGAGAGTTGAAAAAACATTTTTAAAAAGAATGTCTTAGTCAATAAAATAATTATAAGTTTTGTGTGATGAAAGAATTATGGATTTTTCTTTTTCAACTGAATACTGATAATTTCATCATCACTCATTTTCACATTCTGGAACCAACCATTTAAATTATGCTACTGTGTTCTCTTTATCCTCAAAGGCCCAACTCTAATCTAGTGTCCTCAGTGAAGTTAAAAACCTATAGGCATTTTTTTTAAATGGCAATGGAATTTGGTCCAAGTTAATCCTTGTCTTTGTGACACTTGTTAGCACCTTCCTGTTTACATATATTTTATCCACATTTTGTTCCTAAGGATTCTATTGAACATATTTTGTTACTAAATTAGTTATGAGCTCTTTGAAGGTATGGACAATGACTTATTTCATCTGACATAGAAACTAATATATATTAAGTGACAACTTCTCTCACTATATATTTATTCTCATACTCTCTCTCATTATTTCTTTGTTTGTATTGTTTTTTCCTCATGCATTTTGACTGCCACACTAGAAAAAAAAATTTTTCCCTGGGGCCATGGTGTTTTATTAAGACAAAACAATCCTTTCTAATTTGTTATTTTTTATTGTTTTCTGTGCATGAGTCTTATGCAACACAATCCACGTTTTTGGAATTAAATTGTCAATATTAATTGTAACAATAGGAACATCAACAAGTAAGATTTTCCTGAACCAGCTGCAGGGTTTTGCTTCACAAGGCCCCGGGCTCAAAACTAGCTTGAGTTAAGTGCAATTCACATGGCAGTCAATGTGTTAAATGAAAGATTATATTCCTCAGCTATCCCTTGATACCTGAAGAAATAATGAGGTTCATAAATTTGGAAAGGAGAACTTTATTGCTCACAAAGGGTTGCAGCCTGTGGGTGCATTCCAACAAACTTGAAAGGAGAGCCCCGTCCAGAAGCCAAGAACATGTGCTTCAAGGCAGGGAGAATAGGAATAGAAATTTATACTGAGTGGATTGGCCAAATATACATATTTAACAAGCTATAGAAGGAGTCATGAATATTTATACATAGACAAACATGCAAATTTACAATCTAGCCTTTTGACCCTTTATGGGGTACATGTTCAGAAATGGTCCTTTTATATCAAAAGGTGAAGCAAAGACATGAAAATTCCCTCTACTCATGCTTCATAGACTGGTTTAAACCACTTCATGATTGGTGGTCTCTTATCAGGAAACAATGCTGGTCTGGATCATGAGATTGGTTTCTGTTTAGCTGAAAGGAAACAATGATGGCCATTAGCAAGTGAGGGGGTATAATGAAACTCAGTTTTAATATTTCTCTGGGCTCCCCTTGGCCAAGAGGGAGTCCATTCAGTCAGCAAAGGGCTTAGGATTTAATTTTAGTCCACACCCTGAAATCATGGCTAGCTCTGGGACTTCTTTATAAGAGTAATTTAGTTGAAGTTATGTCCTTGGACTTCCATCATTCCCAACCAAATGCATCAGCACCAGATAAAAATTATTTTAAGGTTGCAAAACATCACATTCTTGAGCTTGTTGAGTTACCTACAGTTTAAAATCAAAAGTGGTAGATATAAGGAACACAAAGGTTACTGTGATCTGATTCTTGCCTTCAAGTAGTTTACTTTTAGTGGGAGATGGATCAAATGAACAAAAGCACTACATTTGATTTTATGAGTGCAATTGTGTACTCCTCAAAATTTATATATTGAAGCACTAACCCCAGTAACTCAGAATCCAGCTATATTTGAAGATAGGCCCCTCAAAGAGGTGAGTAAGTAAAAATGAGGTCATTAGGGTAAGCTCTAATCCAATCTGACTGGTGTTCTCAAAAGAAGAGAAAATTTTCACACACGGACACCAGGGCTGCATGAGCACAGAGAAAAGATTATGTGAGAACACAAAAATAAAGTGGCTGTCTGCAAGCCAAGGAGAGAAGCCTCAGTAGAACCAACCCAGCCAGCACTTTGATCCTGAACTTCCAGCCTCCAGAACCATCAGCAAATAAATTCTATTGCTTAAGCACCCAGTCCATGGTATTTGTTGTGACAGCCTTAAAAAACTAATACATTTGGTGAGTTCCATAGTGGGTGTAAGCATGAGATGCTTTGAAGAGCCAATAGAAGGGGGTCTTAGCATAGTCTGCAGTGTATTACAGACTACAAAGAAAATCTTCTTTACATTATACTCTATATTATCTGGGTATACTCTGGAGAGTATTACTGGATGTCAATAGAAATTTATGTGTATTCGTATGTGTATATATACACAAATATACCTACGATTCAGAGTGATAATTTCCAAGACAGGGAGCTAAAGATAGCTAGAAGGCAGAAAACCCAAATAACTATTAGTTGTAGCTAGTGGCATACATTCAATATCTGAAAGTGCACCCAGACCTGCACAAATGGAAATTTAGAGGACAGAATTGTAATTGCTAGGCTTTACGTGAAGTTACATGAAAAAGATAGCAGAATCATTTTAGAATTCTTTTCTAACTCTGCAGCAAAAACGGCAGTTCTTTAATCAGCTCCCACTAGAATATTTTTTCTGGCTGCTGCCAGATTGCATTCTAATTCCTTTAATACTCAACACTCAGATTGCACCCACTGAAGCCAATAGGATAGCTCTATTGGCACAGAAGGCAAATGAGGAGGTCCTTCAGGCTCCAGGGTTGTTTTTCTTAATCTTAGAACTCAATTTTAGAGAGAACCCAAGTCTCACAAGTACTTGCTTCCTCATGGGAAAGGAGCAGGGAAATGACATAGAGCTTATGCTGTTCAGTAGCAGAGTGAGGGCATTAAGGCAAATGCCCAACACAGTTACGAAAAAAGTGAAACATGCCATCAGTACCCTCTGTTCTCCCTTCATCGGGCTCCCAGACTCTTTTCGGCACCTGCTTGCCAATTGTCCAAGCCCTATTCACTGCTATCTAACTCTGTAGAGCTCTATACCATGACCTCCTGCACCTACCCCTCCTCCCAGGAGTGCTAGAAAGTATGTTTGCTTTGCTCAAAAATACTTAATCTGATAAAACTAATGTGTAATAAAGTGTTTATGGTAGATATTCATAAGCACTACTTTGATAGAGACTTCGTGTTTTAATCCAAAGATGTGACCCTTGACTGATGGTGCCACAGAACCATGATTGTTTAAAGCAGGGGCCACTAGCTCAGGAGACAGGTGAGGAGTGTGAATGCACAAGGCAGCTGCATGGGGACTCCGGAACTGGCACTGACGCTCCATCTGAATGGACATGGCAGCTATTTATCTCTGGGTGAGTGTTGCCACACTAGCATGTGGCCTACTGCTTCAGGTGTTTCAGTCTGCATTTGTTTTAATCTCTCATTTTTAGCAGTAGAAACCATGTAAAATATCAGCTCTCCATGAGCCAAAACAAATATATATGTACAGGCCAGGATAGCCTTATGGGACACCACTAATCTAGAGTCAAAGATATTTTGAGATAACTGTTTCTGCCAATGAAAATATTCTCAGCAGAAGTCAATGAACATTTTGTACAAGGATATTTAGTAAATACAGTAGAGTGAGGAGTCAAGAAAAATGGCTTACAGTTTTCTACCTTCCACACACCAGATGGGTGGTATTGTATAAGTCTTTTGTCCTTTCTGAATTTGAAATTTATTTTCTATAAAATAAAAGGGTTTTCTGTGGTTTTTATATGATCGTATGATTGCAACTAAGATGTCACTGTAAAATTTCTGCTCAGAATGGTTAGTGAGTTTTTATGTTCATTTACGAAAATGCTTTACTTGAATAGGTTAAGTATGTTTTTAAATTTCAGAATATTATGTAACAATTTTGCTACATAACTTGCTTTTGTATTGTGCCCATCCCCCAGATAGCATGCATTGTACCTGTTAGGCATGATTTTACCCATCCCTCCCCCATCTGCTTGATTTCCAATGAATGTTATTTCCATATATACACATAGGTGTTGATTGATTAGTTCCAATTTAATGGTGAGTACATGTGACGTTTGTTTTTCCACTCTTGTGATACTTCACTTAGAAAAATGATCTCCAGCTCCTTCCAGGATTATATAAGTGGCATTATTTCACCATGTTTTTTATAGCTAAGTAGTAAGTACTCCATGGCATGGTATACATATACCATATTTTATTAATCCACTCATGTATTGATGGGCACTTGAGTTGTTTCCACATCTTTGTAATGGTAAATTGTGCTGCTATAAACATTTGAGTGCAGGTATCTTTTTTTATAGAATGTCTTTTTTTCCTTCGGGTAAATATCCAGTAGTGGGATTGCTGGATCAAATGGTAGTTCCACTTTTAGTTCTTTGAAGTATCTCCTTACTGCTTTCATAGAGGTTGTACAGTTTCCAGGTTAAATTTTTTAAAAATATTAAATATATATTTATCTTATTCAGATATTTTAATAATATAGGCAGATTCGAAGCCAAAATCACTATCTCAATGAACCAGTGTCAGGGGAGAAAGGTGGAGAAATGGTGAGGGAGGTCTAGTGAGGGAGGAAATAATGATTTCCAGTCAAACCACCAACATAAAACCTGCATCTGAAGTTACTTGAGTAGAAGGTAACTACTAACAAAAAAACAGTAGATATGAAGAAATGGGTAAGGAACAGGAGTTGAAAAGAAAGATTTGGAACAACTTTGCAAACTAAAATTCCATACCACGTGAGGAAAATTAAGGTCATGAAAGATAACTAATACAATTTCCAAATAGAAAAATTTCTCTTGCAAAATTAGAAATAATAGGGTATTCTGAAAACTGTACATATTTGATACATTACCAAAACAAGAAATGAACCATATTTCTTCTTCATTAAAAGAAGAAGAAAAGGTTTCAGGGGAAAAAAGCAAGTGGCTATGAAGCAAAAAGAGAAAAATATAAAACAGAAAACAATTTAAAATCCTGAGAATAAAAGTATTTTTGACATTGAAATAAAAAAGTCAATGGACCAAAAAATAAGGAAGAGTAATAAAGGGAGAATAATAAGCTGAATGATAGTACTGAAGGCAATACATATAGAAATTATATATATATATATTTAATTTGAAAGCAGAGATAAATAATATTTCTTAATATTGCCTGCCAAAACACCCTTCTTTTCTCAAAATCTAAAACTCCTATTAGGGTATATTGGCAGGCAATATTAAAAAAAAATTATTTAGAGTTTTTTCAGAATTTTAAAAAGATATTTACTCAGATTGAAAATAAATATCAAATACCAAGAACAAAAGTAAAATAAATCTGCATCTAAACACATTGCAGTGAAATTTTAGAACATCAAAAATAAAGAGAATAATAAGTACAAATTATCTCTGGAATAATATTTCCCAGCAAAAATATTTTACATTTTACAAAGAAAAGACAATTAGAGTGACAGCAGACTCCTCAATGGAAATAAAGGTTGAGTGTAATTACCAGTATACCTAGAATTCTGTAACCAGCTCAAACTTCTCATAACAAAATCAAGATATTTTAGACATACAGAGACCTACAGAACCTCATGAAAAGAATCATGGAAGACATCAGTAAAAATTATGAGCCTGAAGAAAGAAATGCAAAAATCAAAGATGAGTGAAATAATTAGGAAAAAACAATAATTACTCTTGACATTAAAATTTTATTGTTTTTATAAAATTCAAATTACAATTCTAGACTTGGAAAATGGAATGGGTGAGTATGGAATGGAAGGGTAGAGGCTAAATTCTGTATCTTCCTCTGACAGAGATACTGAATATGATAGACTTAGAAACATAAAGTTATATATTCCAAATTAATTCAGAGAACAAAAATTTTATTGCTAATAGATGTCAGGGTGAAAAGTGACAAAGAAAAACAATATTTAACAGAAACACAAATTTAAAGGCAGAAATTAATGTATCAAATGTATCAGTAATTAGTAAAAATGTATAAATGTAATTCACCTATTAAAAGATAGAAATTATCAGAGCATTTTAAATACAGCTTTTTGCTTCTTAGATGAAACAAGTCAAGAGAAAAATAAAACTCATTAGAAGATTGAAAGTAATTAAATACAAAAATATCTGCCAGATAAATGGGAAACCAAATATCCACTAACAATTTTGATCACTTTAGTGATCAAAAATATTCTTTTCAAAAATACACAGTAGACAGTATTAGAGAGAGATTTTTGAAAAATTGAAGTGGGGAATAAACCACGTTTTATATAAATTCTTTCAGAGAGTAGAAAAAAGGAAAAGCTCACCCAACACATTTTATGATACTGATAAAAACTTAACCAAGTTTGACAAGAATAATATAGAAAATAAGAATTATGGGTGAATTCCAAGTTTTCCTGTGTTATCATTAACTAGCTAATAATCTGATCAATACCTTCAATTTTTTCCTCTGTTGGTAACAGAAAACAAAATCTAGGCCACTAGACAAGCTTTAGAGGACCTAAAGGACTTCTAGGTTTTATACACATCTGTTATTCTCTTATCAGAATATAGCGTGAGATAATACAGATGGTGAACACCAGCTTCAGCAGGTATTGTAGCATTCATTAGATCATACTCTCTAAGGTCAGGTAAATAACCATATTTACCCTGGAAACTCCTTCTTTTAGTGTTTATAAGATTGCTATATTTGAAGAAAGTGTTTGGTACTGCCTCAATTCTATAGCCCTAGAGGGTTCTAAAATTCCACAGCACTAGAATTCCAGAAGGTGCTTCAGCTTCATAATTTGATATTAATTTTACAGCTGTATTTTCAGATTATAATATGTTAACCCCAATGTGCTAAAACTTAGCTCTGTCAACAATGATTTATGGTTTTTTTTTTAATCCACCAGGGCCTGAGTGGGGATACAAAATGGCAGCCCTGAAATAGGGTGATGTTCTAAGCCTTATCCTCATCCATCCCTCCTCCAATGGCACATGCACATTTAGCTCAGACACAAGCACAGTGAAATTTCTTCAGTTAGGATTAATATGTAGCCAATATGTTCTTTGAGAAGTCTTACCTTCTGAATTGTGTAACATTTTAAAAAGTAGTGGGATAGCTTCACTTTCAAATATTTACAATATCATTCTTCTGCATATGGCTATCCAATTTTCCTAGCACCTTTTATTGAATAGGGTGTTCTTTCCTCAGTGTATGTTTTTTGTCTGTTTTGTCAAAGATCAGTTGGTTATTGGTATGTGGATTTATTTCAGGTTCTCTATTCTGTTCCATTGATCTATGTGTCTATCTTTATTTATATCAGTCGCATGCTGTTTTGGTTACTATTGCCTTGTAGTATAACTTGAGGTCATATAGAGGGATGCCTCCAGTTTTTTCCTTTTTGCTTAGGATTATTTTGGCTATGTAGGCATTTTTTGGTTCTGTATGAATTTCAGGATTGCTTTTCTAGTTCTGTGAAAAATGATATTGGTATTTTCATAGGGATTGCACTGAATCTGGTGATTGCTTTGGGTAGTATGGGCATTTTAACACTATTTATTCTTTTAATCCATGAACATGGAATGTTTTTACATGTGTTTATGTTATCTATGCTTTCTTTCAATCTATCACCACATATAAAGATTAACTCAAGATGGAGTAAAGGCTTAAATGTAAGACCTGAAACCATATAAATTCTAGAAGAAAACCTAGGAAAAACTTTTCTGGATATTGGCCTAGGCAAAGAATTTATGACTGAGATCCCAAAAGTAAATGCAACAAAACCAAAAATAAACATATGGGACTTAATTAAACTACAAATCTTCTGTAGAACAAAAGAAATAATCAAAAGAGTAAATAGACAACATACAGAATGGGAGAAAATATTTACAAACTATGCACCTGACAAAGGACCAATATCCAGAATCTACAAGGATCTCAAACAACTCAGCAAGGGAAAAAAGACCAAATAACTCCATTTAAAGATTGGGCAAAAGACATGAACAGATATTTTTCAAAGAAGATATACAAATGGCCAAAAAAACATATGAAAAATGCTCAACATTTCTAATCATCAGAGAAATGCAAATTAAAACTACAAGGAGATACCATCTTACTCCTGTCAGAATGGTCATTATTAAAAAGTCAAAAAACAATAGATGTTGGTTTGGACGCAGTGAAAAAGGAATGCTTGCTTATACACTGTTGGTGGGAATATAAATTAGTACAATCCCTATGTAAAACAGTATAGAGATTTCTCAAAGAACTAAAACTAGACCTAATATCCAATCCAGCAATCCCACTACTGGGGATCTACCCAAAGGAAAAAAGGACATATCAAAAAGATACCTGCACTTATATGTTTATCACAGCACAATTAACAATATCAAAGATATGGAATCAACCCAAGTGTCTAGCTGCTGATGAGTAGATTCACACACACACATATATGTCATGGAATACTACTCAACCATAATAAAGCATGAAATAATATCCTTTGTAGCAACTTGGAAATAACTGGAGGCCATTATCCCAAGTAACTCAGGAACAGAAAATCAAATACCACATGTTCTTAGTCATAACTATCGGTATACATGATCATACATAATGGAATAACAGACATTGAAGACTCCAAAGGTCAGAGGGTAGGAAGGTGATGAGGGATGAAAAACTACTTATTGGGTACAATATACACTATTCAGGTGATGGATACACTAAAAGCCCAGGTCTCACCACTGTACAGTATATCCGTGTAACAAAACTGCACTGGTATCCCTTAAATATATTGAAATAAATAATAATAATAAAACACAAAAACCCAAATAAATGCTTACAATAATATAAATGAGTGGCTAATAAACTATTTACAAATAGAAATTCATCTAAGCGAACTGCAACAATCAGACATGATTCATTAGTAATGCTAATATATCATCATAAATATATTGACAAAATAAAGAAACATTCTTTTTTTATTGGGCTACACTAAATACTTTCAAAAGTATTTTTTAAATTTATAAGTTCAATTTATATGTGTCTGTAAACAAAGACACGATTAGTACACTGTAGTTGAATTATAAATTTTCCAAAGAGGCTAATGATGTAACTGAAATTAACAATATTTTCTTATATGAATAATAAAAGTGGCATAAACACAAGAACATTGTTAAACAAGAAAACTTATTTCACTTATTCAGAAAATGTTTAAGAAAAGATAGGCCTTGTATTCAGACAGAACTGTGCTCCCCTTGAATAACCATAGATGCATGTTCACCTCTCTAATTCTCAGGTGACTCAACTGTTACAAGGGGTAATAATAGCTACCTTGTATGGTTGTGGGGAGAGATTTGAGATAAAGTACATAAAGTGCCTGGCACATGGTAAGCATTCAGTAGGTGGAAAGAAATATTATTTTTTACTAATTAATAATTAGTAACCAAATAATGCAACATGTAGAACATTTCATCTTAAAATTTATATACTTAGTGGTTTGTAAAGAGATAAAGAATGAGAATTAAATGCAAAATGAACTAACAACACAAAAGAACTCCTAATTTGTGTCTCAATTACAAAATGAACACATAATTTACAGACAAAAATAATTAATGTAGAAAGAGTACGTATAACCCAGTGTAAAATCTTAATTCTTTGCTCAAATGAATTGGCAAATGTGATTTAAGATCACCATTATTTAAAAGTCAAATTGAGACCCAAGGGAACTGAATCAGCACAGCTATAAACATTTCAGAAATGGATTTTTTAAAAGAAATTGTTGACAAGACTTTTTTGCCTATGGTCATAGAACTGTGTGTCTTTGTAGTGGACTTTAAAGACATTCTTTTATCTCATAAACAATCCCTAGTTCCTATAAAAGACTTTTGTTCTGATTTTTTTTTTTTTTTTTTTTTTTTTTTTTTTTTTTTTTTTGCTGATGCTTGTGTTTCCCAATGGATTATTGAGAGAATTTTATCGAGGCCTCCGAGGCAGTATTTGGAAAGCAGACATTTTTCACTAGCTTCATAATGTGGACAAGAGATATAAATCAACATAAAAAATACCCTTCTAGGCAAAGGTGAGGGCCAATGGAAGTGTTAAAACAAATTGAAGTCTATAATGAAAAGAAGCATTTCATAGTGCAGAGCTGTGAGTATCTTCAGATGAAGGGTCTGTTCACTTTCTGACGTTTGCATCAGAACCCTCAACTGCGTCTTTCTGTAATGTGTTGTGACTTGTATGATTTCCAAAGCGATTAATAAAAAAAATTCTGATGGATTTAATCCTTCGATGTGTCACATACATACTAGAGAATCTTGGTGATGATTCAGCAGCATGAAATTTAATTAGAGGAAATGTCATATTGCACAGATGTTCATGTGAAAGCATTGAAAGGCTTTCTTAATGTAATGACAGAACAGTGAGGATGATCTAGTCAAGAAGATGGTGATATGATTCTCATTATAACCAGCTTTTTCATATAAGCAAAATACAGTTTATCATGAGATTGAACAACATTAAAGTGTCAAAAACAATGTTTAGATGAAATGACATAATAATTGCAGTAGAAGGAAGTGAGAATAGTTACAGATTAAATATTCACCAGGTTGATGTTGTATATTGGGTACATGAGGTTTACTGTACTATTCTATTTTTATGTATGTTTTAAATGTTCTTTATAGGTTTTGAATATGATGTTCAAAATGTTTCTGATAACAGAATATATTTATGATATGGTAAACAAAAAATTAAAAGGGTACAAAATGGTAAATGTAATATAAACCTAATGTAGAAAATGTATAAAGGAAAGAAAAAAAACGGTTTAAGATATAGGTAATAATTGTCTCTTGAAAGTGACATATGGGTGATTATTATTTCCTTTATAATTATCTATACATTTTCTAAAATTAACCCAAAAAAGTACAAAAATAGTTGAAAGCATTGAAAAAAAAATTCAGTGTGTCCATTATTCATAGAAAGAACTGCAAGAAAGTATTCACATATTGATATGAAAAGGCAATATTTAAAAGAAAACAGTGCAAGGCAGAAGCTAGCTTAATCATGTTACTATCATACAGAGCAATATACAAGACAATCTTTATTGAAAACAGAACTGTGGGGATCCAGGGTTTGCCTTGTGATTTAGCCCAGAACCCTGAATTGAGTTTAGTCCTTTTTAATCTTTGTGACCTGGGACAATTTACTTAATCCAAGTTTTCATTTTCACACAATTTTTAAAATACAATTGCACAATTATGTAATTGTACAAACAATAATAGAACACACCTCATTTCAATATTCATTGGGTTTTATAAGGAATAAATGAGATAATCTGGGTGAAGCACTTATTCCAATGTCTTATATGTGGTTAAATGGTTAGCTAATAGTAGTAATATGGCCCTGCCGATGGCTCTCTGGTCTTTCTTTCATATTATTTTGTTTCTGTATTTTACTTTCTGTTCGTGTGAAATTAATGATTTTAACTACAGAATGGATATTGTGTGAGCAGGCATGAAAACAACACTAATATTCTTGTACATCTCCATCAGAGCTCTTGGATGACCAGGTTCATTGTTAATGAGCAGTAATGTGTTTAAAGGAATCTTTTTTTCTGAACAGTAGATCTCAGGTAGGCTTAAAATATTCACTAAGCCATGCTATAAGCAGATGTGCTGTCATCCAGGCTTCACGGCTCCATTTACAGGGCACAGGCAGAGTAGATTTAGCATAATTGTTAAGGACCCTAGGATTTTCAGCATGGTAAATGAGCATTGGCTTCAATTTAAAGTCTTCAAGTGCATTAGCCTCTAACAGGAGAATCAGCTTTCTTTCGAAGCTTTGAAGCCAGACTTTGACTTCTCCTCTTCAGCTATGAAAATCCTAGATGGTATCTTCTTCCAATAGAAGACTGTTTTGTCTACCTTGAAAATATGAGGGCTGTATGGAAAATATCCTGCCATTGTTAATATAAGGAGAACAGTTTGTGGGAAATTGATGTAACCTGGCCCCCAAGGATAGTGGGCTGCAATGCGCATGCGTGAACAATGATGACCACTCTACTTAGTGGGGCGCTAGATGTTGCTAAGTGAGCATGTGTACTGTGTGGCTGTTACATTCAAAATGCCTGCCCCTCTCTTTTTATTAAATACCACTCTTACAATTCCAGTTCCTTTAAAGCTTTTAGATATATCTTCTCAACTGACACTAATTACACACTCTGCAACCAGAAAACTGAGTCAGAGGCAGCTTTAGAAGCTGTCAATTGAAAAGAAGAATCTCGGGGGAAAGTAAAGTGAAAGCTGAAGCACAACCTTAAAGACCAGCTAAGCTTAAAGAGAAAAGGTAATGTTTCTTCCTCACATTAACAACATTTTAAATGACAGAATCAGACATGTATTAAACACCCTCTCTGACAGTAATTCAGATAAGTGGCAAACATAAAGGCCATATTGAATAAAATGAAAAAGCTTACAATTCTTGGCCATGTAGGATTATAAAATCAGAGTAAATTTTTACACTTGCTTTTGCAAACTTTAATGGATAATTCATAAACATTTTTCTAGATCAGAAAAACATTAAAGGAAAAATGGAATTTTAATTAGTGAAAAATTAGAAAACTAAATAACTTCTGAGTGACTTTCTGCTATGTCCATGTAACATCATTTAGTGTTTTTAGGCATTTTCCTTATTGAAGAAATCTTATAGGCAAACTCAAGTTAAAATATAGTTTCTAATTTGGGTTTCACTGAACATTCCTGAAGCTCTACAAACATTCTTGCATTATTATAAGAAGCTTGTTTGGGAAGGAAAATTATACTGTGGAATGTAAAGCAAGAGTCTAAGTTATGCTTAACCCTTATACAGGGCCACCATGTTGCATAACTCAAGGAGTTGCCATTTACATTGTTTTCTCTGTATGTCCCAAGCAGATCATAATATATGATCCATAATAATTTACAATGATAAGTCAGGTTACTTAAATTCTTTCATAATTTTCTGTTATTTTAGATGAATGATAAGTATCTTTTAGTGTTCCTTGAGAAGTAAATGAAATAAGATATAAAATAGTTAGCACAGTGTTCAATACAGAGAATGTGCCTCCAAACATTAGTTCCTTTTTCTCTCTGATCATTTCTACAGAATATAAGAGAAAATTCTACTACTTTTTCCACCAGATGCAATTCAGATAGCTTGTAATATTTGGTTTGTTTCAGCCACTTGAGCTCAGCCAGTCACTGGACTATCTTTGACTAAAGTTAGTAAGAAAAATTTCTGTTCATTCATAGTAAAGGAAGCCAACAAAGGTTATCTTTCTATTAAAAAGATACTATGCATTTAGGTAATCATATCACTTCTACTTAAAGCAGCATACCTATTCAAACATCCTTTATTTTCTTAATTTATCTCATTAGAGTTCTGCTTTATCTATAGGGTGGTTATACCAGACAATGGAGAACTGTCTAGAATACAGTGTCTTTGATATTTCTGACATGAATAAATATTTGACAGGTTGGAACATGTGCTAATATCAGAATCCCAAATACATCCTTAAATGCCATCAAAACAAGTTGTATGAACCTTCATGATTTTATGTATGTATTTTTTCCACTGTAATTATATGACAAATAAACACAGGAAGTAAAATAGCATTCTTAGGAACATTGCCTGCCTCAGAAAATTCCTTTTAGTGTATATTTACATTTTTATTTAATTTTCAAAATGAATCTGAGCATTTCACTATTAAAAGGATAAGTATTTAATGTCAAGTAATAAATCACTTTAGATACTCCAATGGAGACTGAGGCTTTATGTTCATTAAAATCATATTTACTGGTGTTTGACTTGATTTTTTACCTTTAATGTATTGTTGCAGTGAAATATAAAAACATCATGAGAAAGTAAAATGAATAAAATAATGATGCATATAATCAATTACTATAGAGTTCTACTTCTAAGTAAGAGTTTGTAAATCAGAACTCATCATGCTGAGCCAATAATTCATTATACTAGTATGAATTAAAATAAAATCATGCTTAGTAAATGCCCAGTGTGTCAAGTTTTATCTGTGTCATGACTTTCACAAAAGATTACATAATAGAAAAGCTAGTGTTGAGATCATTGGTTAGGAAAACAAAGATTTCCCTCTTAAAGTAAATTGGAAGTGACCCCCTGGATAGAAAAAGACAAACAATAGAAGAGAGGAAAATTTTGGTGACTATGAGCAGGCCAAAATATCAAAGTTCTTTCTTCTTCTTTTTCCTCTCTCCTCTTCTTTGTTTCCTAAATTAGAACTTTCAGTCCTCTCTCTCTCTCAAATCAGGCAGAGCAAGTCAGGAATCTAGGTGGAAGCACAGCCTGGTGCGAAGTGCTGGAAAGAAGACTAGTGAGGAGGGCATCCACATGTGGGGAGCAGTCAGTGTGGGGCATCAGAGCCTCAGCAAAAGGAGAAAGGCACCATGGGGTGGGGATACCTGGAATAGGGATTCTGAATAGAGTTAGAAGAAATAGTCCACATGGAGGGGTGGCCTAGCTCAGAAGTCTAGAGCCTAAGCAGGGTGAGGAGGGTATTTTTGCAAAGGGGAAGCTTGCCATTAGGTGCCAGAGACCAGGTGGAGTGATGATGCTGACCACACATGGGAAAATTTTTGATGTGGGGTGGCAGACCTCAAACGGGGAGGAGGTGTCCACATGGAGAGAAAGCTGGTTGTGGGTGTCAGAGGACAATGGTGCTGAGGAGACCCCAGCACAGATGTGTGAAGACGATACCCGCATAGAGGTAGCATAAAGTGAGGACTTGAAGCCAGAGAGAGACCTCAAGACACAGCTAGAAAGAGGCCATGACAATAAAAATCACAACATATGCGATTTTATTTAGACCTAGACTAAGTATCATTCTTGAAGGAATGAGGGTTTTCTAGAGAAATGGCTGGGTTCTGGGATTGGAAAAGGAGAATATAAGATGAACCTGGAATATCACTTTGTGCCAGAAAACAAGTTAGTGTGCAATGAATGATGGGAATATGTCAACAGTTCACAGAAACTATCTTGAAGAGTGTTTCACAGGACAAATCTGTGACAAGTTGGGCATCAAAATGAATAATGATAGCAATGTCTTGTGACCCACTGAATAAAATATGAAACCATGAGTCCATACTGATATACATAAAACAATACATTTAAATTTTTATGAGGAACTAAATATTTACATAGTTAAAAATATCTCTCCACAGTATTCTTACTAATTAAAAAGAGAAAAAAGAGTAACTTTAGAGTGGAGAAGGCTGGAAGATATCTCCTTAATCAAATGATCAAAATAAATATCATCAATTTGGAACAAATTAAAATCATATGCTGTTGGCAGATAAAGATATAAAGATTTCAGGAGTTTTGCAGGGCTTTGCCTTGAAGGAATATGGGAAAGTGTTAGTTCACACACAGATCAAAAGCTGTCTCACCTCAGGAGGGCATCTCACCGATCAGGAGTGTTGATGCTTGTCTCAGACCTGTTGGCTTGCACCTAATGCTTCTGTAAGACAAGGCTCTGTATGAGGCCACAGGTTGAGAACTGATCAAAGAATGCCTGCCCAGCAGTCACCTGCAGCTAGAGACAGTTGGCCTCAGGGACAGTTCCTGCTTCACTCCTGACTACTCATCTCAATCACAAGAAAATAGATAGAGAAATGTATAGCCTCTATATTTCTGTTTAGCCTTTCTGCTAAGTGACAATTTTATCTTAGGACTTAGAAGTTTATCTTAGAAAAGTTTTGTAACCATTTGGTCACAAAGATAGAGTTAATTAAGAGATCTCTAGAAGGTTTTGGGAAGACTTAAAACCTAAATGAACTATCTGTAAATCTGTAACCACTGGCAACTAATTGCTGCACCAATAAATACTGATGTGGGATTTCACTCAGGGCCTCACAGCTCATGGGAATGCTGGAGGAACTCTGACTCCCCTATCTTTTAAAACTATACTTTGCCTCTTGTCTCAGTTATTTCCCTATTCTCTATTATTTCTCTATTTCTATTATTTCCAAATCTCTTGCGATGATCCTGCCTGGGACCTGTTTTTGCTGGGAGCGTAGCTAACTCCCAGCAATGTGCCAACAAATAGAAGGCATTAGGTAGAACAAGGCATCACTTCTGTGTATTCCTCCCAAAGATGCATAATCTGAATCTAATGAGGAAATATAAGACAAACCCAAACTAATGAACATTTTGCAAATATTAATAATAACACCATAATCTTCAAAAGTGCTGTAGAGACTAAAGAAACATAAAAAACAAAATACAGCACATGATTCTGAACTAGAACCTTTTGCTATAAAGGGCATTATTAAGATAATTGACAAAACTTGAATGTGGTCCAAGGTTTAGATAGTAGAAATATATCAGTACTGATTTCCTGATGTTGATGGTTGTATTGCAGTTATGTAGGATAACATCTTTGCAAGAAATACACACTAGAGTATTTGAAGGTGATTGGACATCAGATTGGCTACTTTTTCTCAAATAGTTCAAGGAAGATGGTCTTGTACTGTACTTTAAACTCTTCTATGACCTTGAGATTATTTCAAAATTAACATTGTTTTCTTAAAATAAAAGAGCAAAGATCTACTAATTGAATTTATCAGGCAAACGCCTCAGAATGTACTGACATAGACATTATACAGCAATTGATTAATCAACATGTATCTATTGAGTTTCCACTCTGGGCCCCACAGTCTACATGGCATGACATGGCTGTTATTCAATCAAAACTAAGAAAGCAATATACAGACATCCTGGATTATTGGGATATATGTAATATTGACAATATCTGCAATAGACAAGAAAAAAGTGACCCATGTGACCTGAAAAGGGCTCCAGGTGTGAAAATCAGTGCAAGCAGCATTTCAGGGTTGACAGCAAGTAAGCAAAGGTTCCCCAAGGGAGGCTCAGGAGACCAATTTGGCAAAGAGCAGGAAGTGTCAATGGAAAGTATTATAGTGGATGATGAAGCAAAGGCAAAAGTGACATTGGGGTCCTTAGAAGCCAGGAAAAGGTGTTGGAACTTGATGATGAAAAGGGAGAGCAATGTTAGCCAGGAGGCAGCTGTGTTAGTGAGCACATGGCATTAGAAACAACAGATGTGCAAGGAGACTACAATGAGAAATTCTCAGAAAACAACCTAGAATTGATGACAAACAGGCCATATCATTAACTAAGCTCTATGTCTTCCTGACACATTTGCTCACCTGCATATTCACAGCGTGTGCATTAAGCACCAGATCTGCTAGATTTGCAGATGCAGTGGTTGGCAAAACAGACACGGTTCTCATGGAGCATACCATTCAGTTGAGATAGATGTTGCTGAAATATTATATAGTTAAGATTAAACAGGGAATATAAATGGGAGATGAATGTGGGAAATTAAGAAAACTTCTTTGAGTTGGTGATTTTAAGTTGAAATCAGAAGAAAGAATAAATGTAGAAAGGTAAAGGAGGGTGGAGGCAAGGATGGAGTATCCAGGAAAAGGAAAAAGCAGATGTTAATTGCAGTTTAGAAACCCAGTGTATATAGTAGATAAAAATGAAGCTCTTTCATTGAATAAACCATGGGGAGTCTAGAGCCCTGTCTCTTTGCAATGGATGTGACCACTGACATTCTTCTGAGGAAGCCCTAGGACCCAAGGATCACAGTTGGAAAACCATGGCTATAAATTTGTGACTGAAGACATTCTCAGAAGTATTTGTTTTAAAAGGCGAATCTTCAAATGGAAAGGTACATAATACTGGGCATATGCTGGCTCTTTTAACATGTCCCTATGCATTAATATATCTGTATCTGTTTTTACAAAAATCACCCCTTCTTACTTCTAGCTGGACTTTCTAGTCAAATGGGGTTGTTTTATTAAAAAATATTTTGAATTTTTTCTTTATCCATGAAATGATCATCAACTGGCACCACTCCATAGAAGAATATACGTAGGTAATATTTAATATTCAAGTGACATACTTTTTGAATCAAATTAAAAATATATTAAATTATTTTCTCCATCAGGTAGATATAGCTTGTGAAAATCTGATTATATACTCATTACCTTCAAGGACCCTCTTAAAAAATATATGAGATTCTGGTCCTAGAAAAGAGATAACTTAACTGCCTCTAGATTTCAGGGCCCCAGAGTAATTACAAATTATGAACTAAAATTTCTTCAAGTTTGATATGATTAAAATCATTTCAGAATATTAAAATAACAGAACATTGCGTGAATATACTCAGAAATAAAGTGGAAATTTGCTATAATTTGATTTCCCTTGAATAAATTAATTTTATTTTTAATAGGATTTGATATAAATATAATTAAAATTATGAAATAGAGTATATGTAACTCTTCATTTATTTGATAAGACCTTAAAATTGAGTTGAAACTTTTATTTGAACCATGACTGAGAAGTGTCAAAATACCTGTACCTAAAATCAAAACAAAGCACTATATTAAAGTGAATGCAAAATATTAGTAATTGTAAGGTACCCTGAAGTTTGTTTATTTAATCATGCCTTTGTTTATACTTTCAGAATCACAACTATAAATATATGTTGACCACTGAGTTTCTTGCCAATCCATGGTGGCCAGATTCTAAGTTTTTTAGTGTATAATCTTTCCCCTTCCTGTAATACCCTGTACTTCCCTAGTAAGGTCATCCTGAGATTTTACCCCAGTCAGAGATCTGGTGGTCATGAGAGTGTACAAGGGATAAACATATATCTATCGAGTACAATGTATGCTATTCTGTTGATGAATACATTGAAAGCCCTGATTTCAGCATGATAAAATTTATCCATGTATCAAAAAAACACTGACACCCCTTAAATATTTTGAAGTTAAAATAAATAAATAAATAAATAATTTTAAAAAGCAATTTATCCAGTATGTGATTTGCAAAAGAGAGAGAGACAGACAGAGAGAGAGAGAGAGAGAAAGATACTACATGTCTATTTTTAGGTTCGTGCAAAAGTAATTATAGTTTTGGACCAAATTTTAAATTATTATAACTAGGCTCAAAAAAATCTTTATTAATCAAAATAGGAGCCATTGCAATCAACACAGTTTTGCCAAAGAGAAATAAGTTTGTTTATTTCTGAAGCATAAAAATTCATGCGTTGGGATTCGGCAAACTCTTGGAAGGAATTTTCTGCATCCTGCTGGTTGTGGAAGCGTTTTCTCTGCAAAAAGTTGTTGAGATGCTTGAGGAAGTGGTAGTCAGTTGGTGAAAGGTCAAGTGAATATGGTGGATGAGGCGAAACTTTGTAGCCCAATTTGTTCAATTTTTAAAGCATTGGTTATATGAACTGTGGTCAGGTGTTGTCATGGAGAAGAATTGGACCCTTTCTGTTGACCAATGCCTGCTGCAGGAGTTGCAGTTTTCAGTGCCTCTCATTGATTTGCTGAGCATACTTCTCAGATGTAATGGTTTTGCTGGAATTCAGAAAGCTGTAGTGGATCAGACCAGCAGCAGACCACCAAACAGTGACCACAACTATTTTGGTGCAAGTTTGACTTTGGGAAGTGCTTTAGAGGTTCTTCTTGGTCCAACCACTGAGCTGTCATCACTGGTTGTTGTATAAAATCCACTCATTGTCACACATCACAATCCAATCAAGAAATGGTTCCTCATTGTTGCATATAAGAAGAGAAGATGACCCTTCAAAACGATGATGTTTTTGATATTTGGTTAGCTCATGAGGCACCCACTTATCAAGCTTTTTCATCTTTCCAATTTGTTTCAAATGCCAAATGACCATAGAATGGTCAATGTTGAGTTCTTCAACAACTTCTCGTGTAAGTTGTAAGAAAATCAGCTTCCACGATTGCTCTCAGTTCGCCGTTGTCAATTTCCAATAGCCGGCCACCATGCTCCTCATCTTCAAGGCTCCCATCTCCTTTGCAAAACTTCTTGAACCACCACTGCACTGCATGTTGATTAGCAGTTCTTGGGCCAAATGCCTTATTGACGTTGTGAGTTGTCTCTGCTGCTTTACAACCCATTTTGAACTTGAATAAGAAAATCACTCAAATTTGCTTTTTGTCTAACATCACTTCTATAGTCTAAAATAATCTAAAATAAATAGCAAGTAATAAGTCATTAGCAAAAAAAACATAAAGTGAGAAATGTGCATTAAAATGGTGTATAACATAACCACATTTATTTAAGAATGTATTCCAAGATCAAATAGCAAATGTCAAGAATACTAAAATTACAATTACTTTTGCACCAACCTAATACAATGGCTTAAAATAAATAGATTGACCATATCAAGTGGACAAGGATGTGAAGGAACTGGAATGCTCATACATTGCTGGAAGAAATAATATTTTAAATGTTTACTGACATTTAAATATGTTGTGTTAGGTTCTATATGAATTTTTTATTCTTTCTACATTTATGACATTGAGTAGAGCTACTTGCACTTTACTAAATGCCGTCTCCCCAAGCAAGAACCATAGAACTGATTTATATTCATCGAATCCTTTTAGGTTTCACTTTATTACACATGGTATTATCCATGCCCTTATTCTTAAAACAAGTTATTCCTTTTCTTTTATGAGACCACATTCTTTTGTGTTCTTCTTTCTTTTTTACTTCCCCATTCCAAATTATCCTTCATATTTTTCCTCTTCCCATCCTGTAAACATTGATGCTTCTTGGAACTCTATCCTAAGCCTTTGTTTTTCTCTTACTCCACAACTTCATAAGGCATCTCACCTCATTCAGTCTCTCTATTGCATGGCATATGCATGGATTGTTTGCAAATGTGTATCTTCAACTCTGAGATGTCTCCTGAGATTCTGATCTACTACCTCCACTAAAAGGTCCTACCGGCAACTAAAATTCAATATTAACCAAATTTTGTATTTATACATTTCCATGCTCTCCAAGTGGGCTTCCTCAATGTCCTGTAACAGTTTCCTGAGACAAAAATCTGATCATTACCTTTGATCTCTGATTTCTTCCTCTTTCTAGCCCAGTTATCCTGTTGATGCTACTCCTCAAAGATTGCTTCTGCTCTCTTCTCTCCATTTCCACTGCCCTAGCTCTGACCTCCACCATTTCTTGCTTGGATAGCCAATCTTTGGATAGTTTGATCACTTTGCTTCTGGGAATGGCCTTTTCCAATCACTTTACACATTGCAGCCAGATTGCATCTATCTGTCTACTGCTTAAATCATTTTAATGGCTTTTTATAGCTGTTAGGATATAATCTCTTTAAAATGATAAACTCTTTATAAATTATATAAATAAATAAATAAATCTTAAACCCAGCTTTACCTAACCTATTTTTCTTAACATCTTCTCTCATGCACTTTATTCCCAATGCTACCAAATTTCTTTCTCAAGCACTCCAGATTCTTTTATTTCAGGGCTTCTTATGTTGTTCCAACTATTTAGGACATTTTATTCATTTCTTCTGAACACTTTTGCCTTGTGAACTTACAGATAACTTCTACTTATCCTGATGGTTACTTCCAAAAAGAAGCCTTCTTGGATCCTCTTAGGCTTTGCACTGTGTTAATTTTCATCATCCCAATATGGTACCTAATAATTATAATGATATTGAGTTTTCTGAATCTCCTATCAGAAAGAAAGCACTGTGAGGACATAGACCATATCTGCCTTTTCTACAACTATATCTTATACTTATAGCATTCCATCAATATTAGTTTGCATGCATGAATGAATACAATAATAAATGAATACAGAATGAGAATCTCTGTTCTTGCAGAAAGGGAGACTCACAGGGAAATGGAAAAACAAAGAGGAGCTAAAGTATAGAAATAAATGTGAGCAGAAACAAGGATGAATAAACATTTGGTAGATGAGAAAAAGTTGACCTAGTCAGCTCTCACAAATAAGTACAAACATGTTTCATTTGACCAACAATGGACTGCATATATAACATGGTGCCATGAGATAATAATACCATATTTTCATTGTACATTTTCTATGTTTAGGTATGTTTAGATATATAAATATTTACCATTTTGCTGTGATTGCCTACAGAATACAGCACAATAACATGCTATACAGGTGTGCAGCCTAGGAGCAATAGCTTTCCCATATCTCCTAGGTGTGTAGTAGGTTATACTATGCTTGTGTAAGTACACTCTATGATGTTCTTACAATGACAAAATTGTCTAATGACGCATTTCTCAGAATTTATCCCTGTCAGTAAGTGATGCATGACTGTATGAAAGACTTTACTTCCCCTACTTCAAGGTCGTTTGACATAATTCTGTTTATATTTGGAGAGGCATGTTATGCTTTAGGAGAAACACATTAAATTCAAGCACAAGGTAAAACATAGTTGAGAACTTTTAAATAATTGCCTCTAATGACATTGGTAAACACCACAGAAGGAGCAGAAGGTGACTGAAGAGAAAAGGAAGAAGGAAGCCAGATGACTGGAATCTAACAATTCTAAATGAACCAAAACACTACACCATTCAAATTTGACCCAGGATATTAAACAATTCAATGTGCTATTGTCCCTTCCTCATCTTTGAATTATTTCACTGAATCTTTGTATTGTTATTGAATTTAAAGTTTTTCAATGTTTTCAAAGATTCCATCGGACCATAATGTATTTGTCAAACTCATGGCACTCAGTTTTATTAATCATTGTTCTGCACAGGATATTGTAAATTTGATAGCTGAAGGGTTTTTTGTTTATTAAGGATGATTAACAACTGCATTGCATATAGAATAATTTATAATAAAATGAATAACCCTATAGATTTAGAAAATAGAAGTTGGAGGATTGATACCTTTTCCAAGGAATGAGAAATTCAGTGATAAGTGAATAATTGCAAAGATGATTTGACAAAGAGGCAGACTAGAAGTATTCAGCAGAAAAATTACTCATTTATTAATCTTTCTCTCCTTGAATTACTAAATGCTATTGAATTTTCTTCATGGAAAAAATAAACTTTAGAAATATTTACCTATGGATGTTGGCAAAGCTAAACCACAACTTCTCTATCTTTTGCATACACATACAAATCCCTGCCAAGACTTGATTCCAGGATGATAGAAACATTTTTTTAACATTTGTTTGTTCAACACATGATTTTTCTATGAATACCATCACTTTATTAAAATCTATTTTGCTCACTGACATTATTCTTCTTTGATAGGGTCATCTAGAAAATATGTAGAACATTTTCTTAGAATCCACCTGTGGATCTATATACTCTAATATATATGTATGCAGTGATGTCATGAGGAGTTTGTCTATGAAAAATTCACCAGTGATTCAGCTGAAATAATCAGTCAAATTAATTTTATAGTGTTTTAAATATGAATAATAGCCATCTCATTGGTTATTTTAGTTTTTGTTTTCAAAATAAATTTTGTTATGTATATTTGAGATTTACAAAATGATGTTATGTTATACATATTAATAATAATATTGTTACTGTAATGAAGCAAATTAATATATCTATCATCTCACATAGTCAAATTTTTGGTGACAAGAGTGGCTAAAATCTACTTATTTAACAAAATCCCTAATACGATTTTATTAACTATAGTCCTCACATTATACCTTAGGTCTCTAGACTAGTAGTAGATATGTAGGAAGATCATTTCATTTTTGGTTGGTATTGTGGTATGGTGGGAGCGTGAGGGGAGAGGAACATAGAGTCTCTGTACAGGAGATTAAAGATTCAGCCTGGTTTCCATCATCAATGAAATCAATTAATAAGCTAATGATAAGATATCTTTCTTAACATAATCACAAATTGTTGGTCATATTTGAGACTAGTTTATTCTTTAACTGGCATTAATGCTACTGTCCAGAGTCACTCTTCTACCTAATCTTAACATTGCTTTATACCCTATGTTTCCCCAGACCATGATATCTGGAGTTTAAATAAGCACATATTGTTATCTCACTCACTTCTGCCTTCAACTGTGAGGCCATCACTTCCCTGTAAATGCTACTCTCCATGGTTATTTTCTAGGTATTTGTTAGAGAGCACTTCAACCTATCTTACACACGAAATGTATTAGGAGCCACATAGCAAACACCATCATCTTACTATTTGGTTCTGGTTGCTCTCTCTGGTGATACATGAGGCTAGGGATTGTGTTTATATTCCTCACAATTGAGCTATATTCCTCTGCTCACCATCCCACTACTGCTACCACCAAGCTCTGAAGCTTTTTAAGGCACAAACATGTACCAAGTTTGGGGGGTTCTCAAGGTCTAAAATCTATGCTGGTTTCTTTTCTTCACTTGTATACTATTCTATAAAAGACCAGGCTTGAAAAGAAACAAAGATTCTAATCCTAAAGACAATGTAATGATTTTAATGTAAAATGCATGAGGTAGATTAAATGACAGATAAGACATAGCTAGAGAAAGAATAATAATATGAGAGAGAACAGACAAGAGAAATTCCCTGTAGTGTAGCATAAAAAGATAAAACATGAAAATATGAAACCGAAGGCAAGAGAAGCCCCCAAAAATGTGTAATTGGAGTTTTAGAAAGGAGAGAATAGAAATTATGAAAAAGATACACTATTCAAAGGGACTGATAAATGAGAATATTTCAGAATGGCTGCAAAACAAGAACCCTCAGATTCTCAAAGCATAATGACTTCCATATAGGATAAATGCAATGAAACCTATTTTTAAGCACATTGCTGTGAATCTGAAGATTACTAAGGACATAGAAATTTTAAAAATAGTAAAAGAGAAAAACAGGCTTAAAATAGTTGTCTAACTAGAACTGTATATCCTGAAATTGTTTTTAAGAAACAAGTATACAATCATCATTTTGAAATCAAACAAAAAATAACCTTGAAAGAAGAGGAAATCATAGCAAAAAGAAAGATCTAAGATGAAAAAAGAAAAAATAAAACGTATGATTTTTAAAATCATAGAAAATATGGGAAAACAACTTTTGTATAAAGTAATACTAGTAATAAATAGTAACATTAATTATTAGCATTAAAATACAAGATAAGACAAATATAATGTACTCTTAATATTTATGAAGGGAATATTTCAGAAGCTTATAATTAAGGAGGGAAGAAATGAATTAAATTTAGATTTATAAAGTATGCTAAATGTCTGAGGTAACCAATAAAACAATAATGATTTATAACTTCAAACAAATAGAGGGGAGAATAAATATTTTAAAAAGTCATTCTAAAAGAAGGCAAGAAAAAAAAAAACTTGGGAAAACTAGGTAAACTTGAGTAAAGCTAGGTAATTTCAAAAATTTAGAAATTATAAAATAAAATGACTATATAAAAATTACAATAAATATAAATGAATCATAGCTAATAACTAATATCAGATATTATCACGTAGGAATAGCAAACATATCATGACAATTTAATATAGTTTTTATTTTGTAGGTATATACAACTTGCTGAGACCAGATGTAACTCATATTAAGAGACTTAGAGAAGGTGACATGTGAATTGAGTACCTGAGTGTGTATGGGAGTTTACCAAGGACACAAAAAAACCAAGAACATTCCAGAAAGAAAAATTAGTATTTATGAGGAAGATTAATTGTGAAATAATTCTACCTTTTCTTTCCCTATTCAATGGAAGAATGGAGAGGCAAGGGAAAAAAGAAAAAAAATTAAATAAGAATCACTTTTAATTTGTCAAAGATTCAACTGTTCTGGAATCTCTTTCCCCAGTGATATTTTAAAATAGAGGACATTTGCAATATTCGGGTTCCATACATTAAATCAGTGATTTAGGAACACTGGGAACAGACCTTTATATTAGTCAGCCCCAGGCTGCCATAATAGAACACCACAAACCGTGTGCTTTAAACAAGAGACATTTATTTTCTCATAATTCTTGGGTTGTTTTCTGGTGAGGCCTATCTTCCTGGCTTGTAGATGGCTACCTTCTTGCTGTGTCCTCACCATGGCCTCTTTTCTGTGCATACAAGGAAGAAGAGAAAGAGATCTCTGGTATCTTTTCCTCTTATTATAATAACACTAGTCATCAGATTAGGGCCCTACCCTGTAATCTCATTTACCCTTAATTACCTCCCTAAAGGTCCTGTCTCCAAATATAGTCACATTGAGGTTAAAGCTTCAACACGTGAATTTTGGGGGAACAGAATTCAGTCCATAACAACCTCATAATAAAGTTTGTATGGGTCTGAGAGAAATAAAGATACTATATTAAATTTTCTGTGCATTCAATGTAGTCCTTTTGGAATATTGGCATTAAGAAGTTCTTTACATTATGATTGATGGTGGTGATAAGGCAATAGGCTTGCTTGCTTGCTTGCTTGCTTTTTTCTTTTTCTTTTTTTGTTTTGCTTCTTCTTTGCTCAGTAGTTTTAAATGTGATTTTTGGCAAAATAAGGAGTTAGCAAAAACATCAAATTCCTTCTTTTTGTATTAAATTGCGTTTTAAATTTCCATGATATCCAAAAGTCTGAAAATCATTGTATAAAATGACTCTTAAAATGAAGTTAGAATATCCTGGGACATAAACTTTATTTGTAATATTGTGCTCTTTAATAAAACTAATATGAAATGATTATGGAAAAATGTTAATAGTAATTACATCTAAATATTTCATACATGTGTATTGTTGTCCCATTTTCTATACTTTATAGGTTTATGGCACCACAAATAAAATATTAAAAATGTTGCTTATAACGTAGGTAAAAAAGCAAAAACCAAAAAACTTCTTTTGGAAAAACCTATGCAGCTTGAAATATGTTTTCCAAAAGACTGCATAAGAAATGAATACTTGCTTTAAATAGAATCAATCTGAAGAAATATATAGAAAGTATTATCTTTCCCAGTTTGATAAATTTACTTCTTTATTAATAAATATATGAGTCCCTTGTTTTCAGAATACTAAGCCAAAAATATGGCATACAAAATTATTATCTGGTTTTTTTCTCAGTGGGAAAAACGTTATTTAATAATCCGGTTCATTGTATGTATATGTAAAAGAAAAGGCATGTGTGTTTTTAAAAATCATTAAATACTTGCATATAAGCTAATCAATGAAAAACTGTAATGATTAGCTAGTTTTCTGGAATAAAATTATTTAACATTACATGCCAACTGATACTTGGCAAATACCTCATGCTTTTCTAAGAACTAACATATTAAACAATGGAGACTTGTGCCCTATTTACTATGGAGCTTATATTTAGTTTCCAAGGAAAGGGAGCTTAAAAACAGAATTTAACTATGTCTGTGCCTATTATATCTGAGTTAAATAGAGATTAAAGCACCAAAAAACTTATAGAACTCATAATCACATTTTATATTAGTTCTTTTGTATTTATTCTCCAAATATAGCACGTTGAATTCTCTAGATTTCCTATATCCTTCAAGAAAACTTTTTTTACAGGTTAGTTCTCTCAGGTATTATTGTTAGAATGCATGACTAATACCCTTTAGACTTGCAATGATGAAATGACAGTTTGTATAATCTAAGTGATGTCATCTCTCATTCATGTAAACACTATGAGCTTCTTAATCATATGGAATGGAATACACAAGATGGGTGTATGCATTCAATTTTCAGTGATATCTTCTAATGGGCTCCCCAAATCTACTAACACCTATTATTTTCATTTCATTAGTAAATATAACAAAGAAGACAGAGAATGTAGGTGAGCCAAAATAAAACTTTGCAAACAGTTTCATTTTTTTTAAAAAAACCAATTTCTCTAGAATATTAGGAAAATTAATTCTCCAAGTGTGGTCCACAATCACTCTGGAGTTCTCCAACACCAAAGGGCTTCCCCTATTATCATCAAATCATTGTTTACTTTTATATACCTATTCTCACACAAGTGTACAGTGCGATTTTCCAGGGCTATACAATGTATGATGATAGTGAATCATGAAATGTATCCACATTTGAAAGATCTTCATAAATCAGTGGCCCAATGCTTTCCAAATGAACAATGCATGGTATGACTGAATCACATATGGATAAAAGATCCACTCAAAGTACAAGATAAACCAATGGATTCAATGTATAATAATATAGTATGAAAAGTATAGTGGTAGGTTTTCAGGTTCCACACTGCAGCTAACCTCTAAGAAACTACTACTTGCCAAGTTTTTGTGGCATATGAAAGAACATATGCAACTATCTGGAAAGTCTATTAAAATATACTCCTCTTTTTAAAATGATTATCTGTGTAAATCATATTTTTCTTTATATTTCAACCAAAACAACATATTGCAATTGGTTGAATGCAGATACAGAAATGAAAGTCCAGCTATCTTTTATGGAGTCAAACATTAAAGATGTGCATTGCAAAAAACGTAAAGCATAAAGAGGTCTGGAACTAAACTGTTTGAGAACTACTGCCCTACAGAATTAATTGAAAAAAATGGCTTTTGCATGAAAAAGGAAATTTGTTCTAGAAGAGCATTTCACTTCAATTAAAATAGAACTCTGTTTTTAAAGGCTATATATTAATAAAAATTAGAGCAAAAAAGAATTCTGGTAGATAAAGGAAATTACTGTGCTTTAATCCATAATGTGAACCTGGTATATATATCCATATACATGTCCACTTGGAATTAAAACAATGAAAAACACTCAATATGTAAGCCTAATTAGCATCTAAATCTAATTAGCATTAATGAATAGCATCTAAATCTAAATCTGAATTTAGAAAATAAAATTTAAAGAAATCAATGAATAAAAGAACATATTCTGCACACTTTTAGCATTTCCATATAATCAGCACTTGCAAAACATGTTTTTTTGGACTCTTAATTGTTCTAGTCTTACTAACTTTAACTCAGGACCTTTATTCAACATATCAGCATTAAATATTAACAAATGTAACCATTATAACCAAAAGAAAAGTACCAGCAGTAATATTAATGGAATCAAGGATGATAAAAAGCAATATAATAAAAAATCTTATGCTGAGGAAAATAATATTTAATTCAGAATTAACATTCTACATGATATGATTTGAGTGTACTTATTAGTAATGAGAAATACAAAATTAAAATATACATGTGGAATTTTATAGATTCTAATTTTGGAAGAAACAAAATTTGTCATATATCCATTTTTTCCCCAAGTCCGAAGTTGATGTTAAAGTCTAACTAATAGTCAGAGTAACCATAATTTGACTATTTATGATGTGTTAAATGCCTTAACTAGGTTGTGGGAACAACCAAATTGTTCATAAAATACAGATATGCTGCAAAAAAGCGTTCCATATTTTGCCTTCAATTTACCTGATCTTTTCATGAGCTTATCTATTGCGTGATGACAAACACACACACACACACACACACACACACAAAACATACAAGAAAAGTTCAAATTCTTTTGAATTTAAACTCAATCTCATCCAAATATTCAAACACTATGTTTAGATATTATTCTGTCTTTGGTAGTAATTGTCAATTTCTTCTGTCTCTGAACCCCTCTTCCTTAAACATGGCATGTATTGGGCATACTCACATAGATACCTTGTATGCAACCCAGATTCAACATCTTCAAAGCTGTGTGCAACTCATCATATTGCCTTTCATCCACCACCCTGTTTTTTCCCCTGTGTTCCTGATCTCTGTTAATGGTTACTAAAACCAAAAATCTGGGGAAGGGGAGGGGTCTTCTCTAGCATTTTACAGAAGCAAGCAATTAAACAAATCCTGTTGATTTGATGTTCTAAAAATTTCTATTCATATGTCCTCCTTCCCCACTATGTGTGTCCTAGATCCCAGCTTAATAATCACTGCTTGGCTACTGATGGCTACTGGAAGAGCCTGCTTCTAGTCCTGCCACCTCCAAATACTCCTTCCATGCCTTGGCTGGGTTGCTCTATTTATAATGCAAATCAGACTACCCCACCAATTTGCTTAAAAGCCCTAATGGCAGTAGAGTAAATCCTGAGAGTCTTAGCTTGGCATAGAATATGACTTGACTTTTTTCTTTTAGGTTACATTTTCCACTGAAGTATTTCCTATCTCATAATTTATGCTCTGATAATATGGAAATGCCTATAATGTCCTTCGCTTTCTATGCTTTTTCATATCCTCCTGCCTTTTATCATGGTGTTTCCTCTTTTGGAGTGCCTTTCCATATTTTGTTATCTGGCTTTTACTCATTTTCAAGTACTTAATATTACTTAATTAACACTGTTTAATAGAATAATGGAATTATTCTCTTTTGTTCATGTATTTCCCCTAAAACTTATCAAGGCTCTTCGGGACTGGATTTGTGTCTGAGTAGAAAACTGCATTCATTAATGTGAGGTGACCTTCCAGCTCTAACATTCTAAGCTGTCATTTTCCTTACTAGGCAAACCCACCCCAGTCCTCTTCAACTCACCTCACCCCTCTTTCCAAACTACATTTAAGGCTTTGTCAACTCATTTAAAAAAATAGATTCAAAGAAAAGATCTCTATGAGTTTTCTGGATTCTGATAACTTACGTATTAGATGCCAAATTTAGATAAGAATCTTCATGAACATAAATCAAGATCCACTTCCTTCATGAAACTTCCTTGAGAAAGACTTGACTCATTCCCATCTCTCTGCCAATCCCTACGTTTCTCAGTCTCTCCTCCAAAACATTTTTATAAACAAGTAAAATTGGCTGAATATACAGACTCATACAGTTTCAGGCCTATAAGAGACATTACATTTAATTAGCCTAAACCTCTTCTTTTTACAGAGAAGGAAATGAGGCCCACAGATTTACTGAAGGATATGTTGCTAATGAGATGTTAATATGTTTCTGCTGCCCCTGTGTGTGGGTGGTTATTACCCTCCACCCCCCCCACACACACTACATAGTGTGTAAATATTTCTGTATCCTATTCCAGGTTTTAGAAAGATGAAAATTGACTGCCTTTCTTCTTTTTCTTCCTTAAAAAATCAATACTGTCTGATTTTGTTTCTGCACTACAGGCAAATGTAAATGTTGACTGTCAGGGTGGCTGATTCCTCCTACCACAACTCCCTAAACTAGTGCAAAGGCAGGTCCCTGCCCATGGCCTTGTTTCTACTGGCATGAATCTCATCCACTCACGTCACTGACAGTCATATCCAGGGACTTGTGGTCAAAATGGAGTCCAGTGTGTTGTTTTCTTCTGATGATTCTATTTGATATTACCCTGGCTTTTTTCCCCTTCAGTGTGTGACTGGAAGTCTCTTTAACAGTTGAAATAGTGGTCATGTTTGCGTTCTGGAGAGACAGAGTATTCAGCAAGGTCTGTCATTTGTAGGCCACTGTGACTAATCCCTGTTTCCTCCTTTCCTGCTCCAATATATTCTCTCTGGTCAATGTTACCTTCTTCCATTACTCTAAAGAACATGAAAGTGAGCACTTTCCTCAACATTAATTAATTGTAGGCCCGGAAAGGATTCTTCCTCTTTGTGGTCTTAGATGAAAGGTATCTGAGTTGCATATGATTTGTACCTAATCTTTGTAATGCAAAGGAAGGGCATTCTTTTTTTTTATTTCTGCATATTATGGGGGTACAAATGTTTAGGTTATATATATTGCCCTTTTCCCCCCTCGCTGAGTCTTATCAATTGTTTCCTGTAAGAAACTGGAATTCAGTAGCCTTGCTTCAAGCACTTTTGAAAGGGAATTGGAAAGGCACTCAGAGGAAATGGGTTTCAGGTAGAAGTATCAGGCTCACCAGTGCTTCCACCTGAGCCCCACAGTTTGCTCCACCTGATGCTCACTTGTGTACTCAGTACAATGCCCCAGACCAATTCCGACTGAGGCAGCAGGTGCTGAAAGCAGCTCTCTCTACTATGATAGGTCTTGCTTAGCCCTAACTCAGTTTTTCAATTTGATTTGCTGTCCTCTTGCTTAGTCTCCATGTAAGAAATGAGTTATGATAACCTATGTGGAGACCTTGACTATTTTTTCCCAATAGAGATATTTTTAAACTGTGTGTTCAAATTAAATTATTATAAGTATTTAATATAAACAGAATATAAGTTAAACATTTAAAATATCCCTATGGGAAGTGGTTATTTAAAGAAAATTCAGAATTATTGTTTTTGTTATTCAAATAATTAATTCTTATTTTATTTATTTTGAAAGTTATATTTCCACATAACACACTCTTCTGTTGCTCTACATCTTTATTTCTATGTTAACTATAATGAATCAGTCATGCGATAAAATGGATTAGGCATTACAAATAAAAGACCCCTAGTCCCTGGAATACTCTAATTTAGATGTAAAAAAATAAGATTCATGCCCAATCTACAATGAATGCCTATTTTAGAGTAGTGAGGATATATGTATATACCTATAAAATATTTTTTACTTTCTTTTTCAGACACTTCTTGTGGCAGATGTTTGGAGACCAGCAGGGGGCGCAACATACACAGGTTAGGGTCTTTAAACCCTTAACCACTGATCCCTTCTCCTCTCACCCCAATCACAGGCGCTTGCACCATCACCACCAAGATTCAACCCAGCCTGAGTCAAGTGAAAAGAAAGAAATCTGTGCTTACTTGTTTGTACCTGTCACAGCAGAAGTTAACCTTTAGCTGGAGACTAAATTTACACCAATGATCTAAGTTTTTCCATAATCGTTTTGATATAAATATAACCTTAAGATAGAATTTCTTATGTATTCAAGGACGATAGGGGGACTCCTTTGTACTTTGTTTCAACTATCAACGGTGACTAAAAATTCAAATTACATTTTGCTCAAACCATTATTTTCCTATTCTACATAAATTCACACATATATAAAGTAAAATTTAATAAACACATTTCTGACATCATGTCATTAAAAATGTATATTTTCAGAACTTTATTACTTCTAGCAAAATTTAGAAGGCTTTTTATAGATTCCCTGTGCTCTCTTTTTTCAACAGCAGTCGATTTTGTAACTTTCTGTAAGTTTTTGTTTTTTGCATCAAGAAAGCACTAGGGCAAATTCACAGGTGTATTTCATGTGAGAAAGATTTATTTTCACAGATGTTGTACCCTGCAGAGGAATCCTTGGCTGAAAAAATATTGTATGGTATTGGAGAAAATTGAGACAAGAATAACAGATATGGACCATCATGATGCAGGTTACCACGCAGAATCCTTCTAAAAATGAAGGTGAGTCTCTCTCTTTTCCTCAGCCCCAGGAGTGAGAGTCTCCCAAGAGAACACTGAAGGAAGAGGAGAATAAGAAAGTGGGAAAAAATGCATCTGAGAGGAACAAAATCACACATTAATTAATTCTCATCAATTCTATCTTTCATGCACATAATCACTCTGCTTACCTAGTGGTCCTATTACCATCATTGAAGCAGGAATGCAAAGGTTCCCAGTCATATCCAGCAGGAAAACAGTCTTCCTTCTCCCTCTCCCCACTCCAGGTCTCCCTGTGTCCCACATGGATGAAATGGTGAGAAGAAAGACCAGCCTTTTTCAAATTCCCTTCTCTAACAAAACACACGTCCGCACTTTTCTCTTCAACATTCCTATTGAATAAAATAAATTAGAAGTGTCATTATTTGCCGTACCATATGCTGTCCCTATTAAATGGGATAAACATTATGAAATCACTGATACCTAGTCATTTTTTGCCTATGGAAACCTACTATGGAACCACTTTCCTGTGAAGTCACTGGTTGTCACCTTTAATAAGCAATTTACAGGATTAAACACAAACCACTACTCTACATAAACAAATCTCGAGGAAAATGAAGACCAATTTGACCAGTTTACTTTATCCCTGTGTTGTCAGTTACTCATGTTATTCTCAGTAAGGACAGTTTTAGTCACTGATTGACCAGTAGATTCCACCATCACTAAGGATGGTTGATAGACACCACTTAAGTGCAAATATAACCCAGTAAAAGACACACACAAAAGCAATGCTTAATTTGGTTTGGAAGCTATTTAGTTTTTTTTTCAGATTAAAATGTCCTGATAATAGTAAAAGAAATCATTCAATATTTTTAAAAAATAGCTTTCTTATACTTTGGCTGTTTAGCTTCGTTTCTTGAGTATGAAAGCTATTGGGAGGTTATTACAATAGTATTTCCATTTGTAACTATTCTTTCCTCATTCCTTCCCTTTTTATGACAGAGTAGACTTCGTAAGAGCCCATTTAGGATTCAGGCTGCCTGGATTCAATTCTAAGTCCCTCATTTTAATATTGGGAGATCTCATTTCAGTTCTACAGATTTCTCAACCTCCCCATGCATCTCTCTTCTCATCTATAAATTGAAATAAACAATGTACTTACCTCACTGGGTTGTCATAGAAAGAAAATTAGCTCATTCCTTGCCATACAGTAAGTTTGCGATAAATTTAGTCTTTTTCTTCCTATCATCATATCTCAGTAGAAAAAGTAGGCATGTCTTGAGGAGGTTTATCTTTCCCATAATTGAGATAACATCCCTTTCATTTTTCTCAGAGATACTAATCTTTCCTACTGTCATGCTTAACTTTCCCTCTCCCTATCTACTGTGCTTCTCTTCATTGACTAGAGATGATGCCAGATGACTGTTCTCATTTTCACAAACTACTTGCAAGGGTTATAGTATTTCATGCTACATCCCTCATTTATTGCTTATACTTTTGGATTCTATTCCTCACTTTCCCACAACACCCACACACACCCCAATTCTTCTACAGAAATTTTCTACAGAAATTTTTCTCCTCATTAGTGACTACTGTTTGGTCAAAACCAATAGATGAGCATGCCTATTCATTTCAAATAAATTTTCAGGGATTTTTGGTGCTACTGACCACTTCCTTTTTCTTAGGTTGCTGACTACTTCAAATTTTCTGCCTTAGGTTCAATTCTATTACAATCTTCCGATTTTTTTTCTTCCTTTTTGGTTCCTTTTTCTTAGCCTTTTTGAGAAAAAAAATTCACTGACTCTGCACTCTGAGTAACCTCCTCTTTTTCTGTGATTTCAACTATAAATTGAGACATTTTGCCAAGAACTCTTTGGTGAAAGCTAAACCTATTTGTAGTCCTCTCATTAACCTTTCACTTCTAATCCATCACCAAGTTCTCCAAGTTCGCCAGATAAGTAGGGTTTTTGTTTGCTTGATTTTTCTATTTTTATTGATAATAAAAATTATTGCTAACATTTACTAGCATGTGCAAGACACTGCTTTAAGAGCTGTACACATATTAATACATTAAATTTTTATAAAATCTTATGAAATAGGTATTACTGTTATACCCATTTTACAGATAAGGACTCTGAGGCAAGAAGAAGTTAAGGTAATGTTTTCAATATCACATAGCTAGTAAACACAGAAGCCAGGATTCAAACCCAGGCAACTTGGTCCAGAGCCCATGCTCTTGACTTGGCCTTTCCAGTATTCTGTCTCTGAAATACACTTTCTATCCTCACCTAGTACATACACACACACACACGTACACATGCACATATATGTATATAAATCGAACAAGGTTTTATAAAAGAATATGTATGCTTATGTCTAACAAAGTAAATTCATATATCAGATATAATGAAATTAAATAAATATAGAAAATATCCCAACATGAACACAAATACAAACAAAAGATACTAGGTAAGGCCCATAAAAATAATTTCACTACCCAGTGATGGGTAGCAGTTTATAGGTTGAAAAATATCATTGTCTCTGACATCCTTAGTAGCTCTCAACTCCATCATGTTTCCTGTCACTGTCATTTTCTCATAAATTATTATTGATTTGTGACTGATCTACTGTCAGTCTGCTTCCTCATTTTCCTATGCTTGACAAAATGCGCATTTAATCCTGTGATTCCCTGCTTCAGAATCCTTCACTGCCCCCATTAAGTTTTTTTATTTTAATATTTAATTTTATTTTTTTTACTTCAAAATATTAGGAGGTACAAATGTTTTTGGTTACATGGTTTGCTTTTGCAATGCTTAAGTCAGGGTCCTAAGTGTGCCTATCACCCAGATAGTTTTCATTGTACCTGCTAGGTAGGGTTTTGTCCATCCCCTTCTCTGTAACCCCCCAACTTGATTTCCACTGAGTTTCACTTCCCTATGTGCACATGTGTGCTCATCGGTTAGTTCCAACATAATAGCAAGTACATATGGTTTTTTTCCCCCATTCTTTAGATACTTCACTTAGGATAATGATCTCCAGTTCTATCCAAGTTGTTGCAAAAGGCATTAATTCATCCTTCTTCGTGGCTGAGTAATATTCCATGGTATACATATACCATATTTTGTTAATCCACTCAAAAATTGATGGGCACTTGGATTGATTTCACATCTTTGCAATTATTTACCTAAAGGATTTTATCAAAAAGAACGTGTACTCGAATGTTTATTGTAGCACAATCCCCATTAGTTTTCATTCTTAAAAAGCCAAGCCCAAAAGTAGAAGTTCATAGCTAAGAAAGGAGCCCATACAATACTTCATGCTCTGGCCCCACTCTCTGGGCTTTCCAAACACTCACACTTGCCTCTCCCATCCCTCTCCACCTACCCCCTTCATTCCATCCCTGTATGGGGATATTGGGGAAAAGAAAGGAGGTAGAATTACATATAAGGTCGATAAGGCATGGTGCCTGCTTTCAAAAAACACCAAGTCTCACTGGGAAGATTAAAATACTAAACATATTCATATAATACAAATGAAAATGTCTAAGAGATGAAACAAATAATATATAGAAGTATAAGTAACAGAGTTTCTCCAAGCCAAATGATGATAATAAATGTGGGAACTTTGAAAAGTCACCGGGACATCTGTCAAATGTTTTAAAGTGAAGCATGATGAGCCTAAGAAACATTTTTTATAGATACTTTCAGTCAGAGTCAAGGTTCATAAGAGACAGGACAAAACAGTCACAGAATTATTAGGAATTTCATCGGAATTTCTTGATAATTACAGTGATATTTTTCAGACAGGTAGGAAAATAAAAGACAGCTATTATATATATAATAGATTTTATATAGCCAGATTGTTTTCCTAATTAAACACATCCTTCTATAGACCTTCTGCATGCCAAACTCTATTCAAAGTGTTCTACAAGTGTTAGTTTAATTCTCACAACAATCCTGTGAAGTAGATGCTATTGTCTTCTGCATTTTGCAGTGAAGAAATTGAAGCACAGAGCAGTTAAATAACTAGTCCATGACACATAGCTAGGAAATGGCAGAGTTGGGATCTGCACCCAGTGAGGCTGGCTCCAGGGGCCACAAATTTAACACCAGCTCTTATGCTGCCACATTCCTAATTAAAGCCCTCAATAGCTTCCCATAATACTCAGAATGAATTCCTTTCTGTGGTCCTACATAAATCTGATCCATGCTGATCTTTCCAAGATCATATCTTACCCTTTCCATCTTTCTTACAATGTTATAATCACACTGGCCTTTCTTTTTCTGCCACAAGCCAAGTACTTCCAGCCTTAGGGTCCTTGCATTGGCTGTTCTCTCTGCCATAATATCTGTCGCCTCAATCATCAAGTGACTGGCTTCTCCTTGGCCTTCAGAGCCCAATTTCAGTGTTACCTCTTAACATAGAGCTTCGTGATCACCAATTAAAAGAAGCCACTGCATTATTGCTTAATATTATAGAACAACTTATTTTACAGTTCTTTGGGAAAAGGACAACTTTATAAGTATTTTTCTTATTAATACATTAATTGCCTATTATATTCTTTTTCTCCCAAGAGAATGAGAGCTACGAGAGATGGGGACTTTGTCTTATTTACTGCTATAATCCCAATAACATTGCTTTGACATCCTAAGACACATAGAAACTATAACATTTATTTGGCAGTTTGGGGCTTAATGAAAAAATTTTTATATTCATTATGTTATGTAATTATAAGACAAATAGAATGCAAATGCTGGGGATCACATTAAGTTTTAAGCTTATATAAAGTTTTCAAATACAACCTTTATACATTTTTAATATGAAATATGAGCTGACTTTCATAAACATATTAGGCTTTGTGCTTGAAATAGCTGCAAAACTCCCAATGACTTTTTAATGATAATATCTTCATATTCTTGATAGTATCAATGAGGAACTTTCACAAAATACTTGTGAAAAACTTTGCAACAGAGGAATAGATGTAGAGTAACTAACAGATATTTCTTATTTTCATTAATAAACATAATGTTGGAATTTATTGGTATAATGCAAATGTACTTAAGATTCAATTTTTTCATGTTCAATGTTTCAGAATAATGAAGAAGCTCTAGTGTGTGAAATGTATATGCATCATCATAGGTGCCATCCTAAGCTAACCAGATGCTCTTGGCAATGGCATATTTGCCTCAAATGAACAAAAACATCGGCAATGTGTGAAGGAAGATATACAATGGTGCCACTTGGTGCTCTACTCCTTAGAAGGCCCCATCTGGTTTCTTGGCTTCCCGTCCCCTGATAGGCTGCAGGCTGGGCTGCATGTTTTTCCCTGTGGACACCAGGAACACATGTTCTTCATCAGTTCAGTGGGTCCCCTGTTCATGATGAATGGACAAGAGCTCTGAAGCTGACTGTATAGGTAGTCGGTTTCTTCCTTAGCCATGTTCTGTAAGTTGGGGAAATTTGCATGAGATGACCACGGGGTGCACCTCTGAGAATTCCCTGAGGAGGGCACTCAGCAATGGCTATTGGCTCCAGTGAGCTCTGACCTCTCAGAGGGCTAATGGGAGTAATATCTTAAGGCAGGCCATTGGCAACAGGAGAGACTTTAATTAGAATCTTGCTCCTCAAAGTGTACTCCATCCCAGCATTACCCGTATCACTTGTAGCTTATTAGAAATACAGAATTTCACTCCCTACCCCAGTGGATCTGAATCTGCATTTTTAAAAGATCCCCTCATAGTTATATGTATATAATATATTATGCACATTTATATTTATATGCATTACATTAAAGTTTGAGAGGCACTGCTTTAGAGCACTACTTAGATTACTTAGAACAGACTAAGTTGGCAATTAATGTTTATGGAATAATGTTGTATGAATGCTATAAGGAAGTACAGAAAACTAAAAGAATATTGCAATATTTTATGGGGTTTTTTTTATTTTTAAGAAGTTCACCATGATTCACTCCTATACACACACACATACACACATACACACAGTTTATTTGAAAATGACATGCTAAATGAAGATGACTGCAAATAGGGAAAACCTTGTCATGATGGTGGTACATATAGTTTCTATATAACTTTTTATATTAATTTTTTATAAAACAGTTTTTATATAAATAGTGAAGTCATTGCTACTTGTTTTGTCCCATCACCTTTCTGAAAATAGTTACTTTCATAAAACACATGCCAGCTTGTCTGCTTTGCTTTTGACATGTTCTGCGTATAATATATACATACATTAAATGGACATAGTATTATACATATAACTATAATGTGTGAGCATTTCTCAGATTGGCTTGAAGTAATACCAATAATTTTTTAAAATCCTGTTCAACTTTCTTATTCACACAATTTGCCAATTCTATAAAAACATCAATCTTTCCAACTTTTCCTTTCTTACCTCCTCCCCATTTCCAAACTGGCCTTAGAAATGAATATTCCAGTAATTGAGACATCAAGTATTTGCAACTTCAGGCTGTTCCGGGACTTTCTCAGTACTTCAAAGGTCAATCAGAGTTAAAGGAAATTGTTAAGCTTCATTTTGTATAAGTCAGCACAAAATCATCTTTTTGCTGTTTTTATTTTCTCACTGGTATCCCTGGTTATGTTTATTAGTTATAACTGGGATTGTTCCAAAATGAACTACAAGTTATAACACCTAGTTGATTCTGTTAACTCTTCACTCCGCAAGTATTTTTGGGATTTCCACTACAGGTGTTAAATTTACTTAGGATACTTAATCTGGTAGGAAATCACTGGTTATGCTGCAGAAACAAAGAATCCCCAAATCTTACCGGCATATCAAAGGGACTGTTTATTTCTCTCTCAGAGTACATATCCATCACAGATCAACAGTAGAGTGTACCACTGCAGTTCTCCAAGGACCCAAGCTGACAGAGATTCTATTGTCATACCTGTATCCAATGGCAGGGAATGGGAATGAGGCGAACCATAAGCTATCTCTTAGAGCTTATGCCTGTGAGTGGCACATAGCACTTCTCTCACATTTCATTGTCTAAAGCAAGTATAAGACTTTGCCTAATTTTACTGGAATTGAGAAAGTACAATCCTACCATGTGTCCAAAGAAGTAGAACCATGTGTAAATAACCCTAACTCCATAGACCCATCTAAGGATAAACCAAATGACACAAATACCAGTCTGTTTTACAAGACCTTAGAAACTAGTTGCGGAATAAGAAATATGTGTAAATAGAGTTGACTATCAAGTAAAAGATGTTCTAAGACTCAGAGTATGTTTCTGAGAAAAATTGTTTAAGGAGTTCAGAGATAGAAGAGATAAATGTGGACCAGTGAGTGTACAAAGTATATGGGCAAGATAAGACTATATATAAATTATTAGATTTAGAGAGTGAAATGGAAGGAGGAAGGATATTCATGATTGTAACCAAATTGGATGAAGCAGTGGTAGGGTGCCAGGTTACTGGAAAGTGGGCATGAGTTGACCTGAAAAACTACTAAAAATGTTTATTCCAATAGGAACAAAGGGCTCCTCATACCTGATATAAGGTAAAACTGAATAGGTACAGTAGGAACAAGTTATGAAATGCCAAACTAGTATGTCTGCATATAACCTTTTATATGACCTTCTCCGGACTTACTCCCCTTTACCTTCTTTTTAGACTTTTGATGAGAGACCACCATACTGCAATGTATTGAGAATGGACCACTACGTCACAGACCAATTGAGAAATAGAGACCAGGGAAACATGTGGGACCTCATTAGAGACAAGGATCGCATAGGCATTTGCACTACTCTTCATGGAATGTAGGTATAATAAAAGAATTTAAGAAGAAAGAAGTAGTCAGGAAATCAATCTGGCCTGGAGCATTTTGGGGTCATTAGAAACAATGGGAAGACCAACAAAGCAAAAACTCCAGAGTTTCAGTGAAACACACAACTGGCACTCTTTCATCAGAGCTGCAGCAAACAGGCTTCGTGCGTCAGCTACAGGGGAGGAACAGGAGTGGTGGGAAAAGCAGAGCTCTGGAATTCAGGAGTCCTAAAGTCTAGTGGCAGAAAGCACATATTAGCAGAAGGATTTTAGGAAAATCCCTTTATTTTTCTGTATGTCACTTCCCCTATTTGTGAAAATAAAGATACTGGATTTATAATCTTCAAGGCTACAAATTTAAATATTTTCCTTTTTGGTTCACCAATAAACAAATATTAAGGATGAAATATAGGCATTAAATAGATACACATATGACAAAAGATAAAGTCTTTGTGATTGGAAAACTTATTTAGCAAGTAAGAGAATATGTAACAAGATAACTACCAATGCAAGACAAATAATGATGTTAAACTCGTACATATCACTTTTCAAAGCGGTATTAATGATAGTTTAGAAGGTTGAATTGCTGTGGGACTTAGAACAGTCTGTGCCCATCATGACCCCTATCTTGTTTTGTGCCTTGAGCAAGTTACAGTTGGATGAAAGTCAGCTTTTAATTAGCTGCTCTATAGAAAGACACCATAAAATAAGTGAACATTGAAATGATATTGCTTTTCTTTTCTGCTATGTTGCCAATTTCACTTTGTTGGTACATATGTCCTATGACTTTGCCTTAATTTCTTTCAGCTAGATTTCCATGTAGCTCTCACACTTCTGTTAAACTCTGGCTTGAGTTTAGTGCTCTGTAGTTTCTATGAGAATATGACACTGAAATTCACTCTGGAAGCAAAGGCAAATTCAAATAAGATAAAAGATAGGGGAGGTTTCCTCTGCTGTTTAAAAATAAACTCAATGATCTTTCATGCATCCTGCTGCTTTGATAAATGTGTACCAAGTTGTGGATTAAGATCTACCCAGATTAGACCAAGCAATTCCCTAGTGGTATGTACTGTTCTTAGATGTCCTGTCGGTTGTTGCTAATTCTAACTTTGACCCTTTATTATCTCAGTGAAAGCTGAAGTATCCTTTAGTATTAATAAATGGTAACATGTTATGAAATTCTTTATACTTGGTGTTCTGGGTAAGCACAGATAGAAAAACTTTGGTAAGGACTTTAATGTTATGCAAATCATTTGATCATCTATAGTTTTGCAATAGGAATTCTGAACTTCAAGTCAAGAAAAGACACCTTTTTGTTGGGCTTTTTATAATTAGCTGAAGACAACTTTAAAAATAATTAGTTTCACCATCAATTTAGCTTCATTGCCACTGTGCTCTATTTATAATTTATCTTCCTGTGACATTTTATAAACACAGATACAGAATTGGATCATTTACAGAATTAGATTAGTTTAATTCATTGTAAGTAGGACTCTCTAAGGAACTTGAAGCCATGGCTGAGCTGAACATTCTTGGGTCCATTTTGGAGAGCCAAAGTGAATGTATCAAATGAATTTTGAAGTCATGTTCCATCTATTCCCACTCAGAAGTCCATATGGCAACCAGAGAGTCACATTGCAATCTTCTAACTCATTCACCAACTTCCTCATCTCATGCCCCAGTCACCAAGGACTTTCGAATGGAAACTCACCTTTCTGCTCCTCCTCCAGTCAGTCCCTACTCAATTGTCTCCTAGGTTACAGCAGCCTCCTAACTATTCTCTCTTTCTCCCAACTTGCTTCTCTTCCCCTGATGTTCCTTCCACCATCACCCCTCCTGGCTTGCTTGAGAACATCTTCACTTCCTTTGAGAAGCCTTTTCTGTCCCCACCCCTAGCCTGACTTTGGTTAACTCTTGAGTAAAACTCCTGAGCAGCCTGTGCTTTCCACAGTCATAGCCCTTGTCACATAGTACAGTGACTCAAGATCTCTCCTTTTCCCACTGGGCTGGAAGCTGCAGGAGATCAAAGATGTTGTCTTCTTTGGATCTTGAAGATCTAGCATAAAATGTCCACTAGGCTTTAATAACCCCTAAATAAATATTTGTTGGATGTCTATATAAGTTATTAGTAAATTAATAGATAATCAAAGAAATAGAAAACAGGACATAGGTCATACAAGTAATAATCTAAATCAAGAAACTTTGATTTCTGTCTAATGTTTTTCCAGGTTCCCCAAAATTTAAGATGTATCTCCGTGTCATAGACGGATAACAGTAAGTATACTATTATGAGGTATGCTATGCAGTTCAACTCAGCTATCTCATACAATAGTCGTCCAGAGAGCATTTGGCAATGTCAGAAGTCCTGCATTGTGCATTGCATGGAGATTTATCTCAAACATGCAGATGCTGGGAAGTAGGAGCAATAAAGCTCCCATGCTCTACTGTCAAGTCATAAATCACTTCTTAGAGTAGAAAAAAATTATATAAATTTCCTTTTTCTTTTCTGTACCAAAATAGCAAGATTTTTATGATTTGTTCTCTTTCTGGACCTTGGAATTCTGAAATTGATTATTCAGGAAATTGATAAAACTTTCCTCCGGTGAAAACTCAGGTGAATTTTTTCTGGATTTTTCCTCTTGGAAGCAAAAGAAAAAAAATCTCTTCCTCTAGTGGTCTTAAGTTATAAACTCTTGGTTTCAACTTCACCTTTGCAGATGAATATACAAGCATATTTATAGGGCATAAAATTGTTGTCATGTTAGTTACCCTCAAGGATGTGACCATACTAATGAATATAATCATAATTATGTATGTTCCCTTGCATACCAATAAAAGGATGACATCTATTTATGATATCACTAGTACAAACATGAAAAACATCCTGATCTTGGATCTTGTCCTTATCTATACTCAACAAATATACATAATTCTTCAGGGCAGAGAGTTTTTGTACAATATCATTTGTGTACAAAATGACCCTTGCCTTGGTCTATTGATTTTTGTTTTCTGGTAGATAAGAAATAGATGTGAAATGTAGTTTCCTTTAGAGCATATTAATCACCCCCCTTGGATTTTAGATATTGAGGTTGGAATGACTTAATGATCAAATCACCCTATCTATGTTCATACCCAGGATGTGAGCATCTACATTAAGAGTAAATAAATTTTATTTTTTAAAACCACATTAAAATTATAGTCAAAAAAAGCACATCAAAAGATGCAAGCCACCAACTATGTTAATGACTATTTAAGTGATAGTGTATCACTCTTTTTTTTTATTTTATTTTATTTCAAGAAAATATGAAAGTATGAACATTTTGGTTACATTTTATATCTTTGCCTCTCCCTAGCAAGTGTTAGAGGTATGCCCTTCCCCTCCACAATGGTCACTACATCCCTCAGATGTGGATCTACCCCCTCAACCCCTGAATCCCTGGTGAACACCACCACCATTTGAGCACCATAGTGTTAATCAGTCAGTACCAATTTGATGGCGAGTACATACGGAGCCCTTTCTTCCGATCTTGTGTCACCTCACTTTGGATAATGGGCTTAAGCCTAATCCAGGATAATATAAGCAGTGCTAGCTCGCTGTTGTTTCTTAGAATTGAGTAATATTCCATTGTAAACATATACCAAATTTTAATAATCCACTCATGAATTGATGGGCACTTGGGTTGTTTCCACATCCTTGCAATAGTGAATTGTGCTGCCATAAACATTCAGGTGCAGATATCTTTATAATAAAATGCCTTATACTCTTTTGGGTAGATGCCTAATAATGCTATTACTGGGTTGAATGGTATTTCTATTTTTAGCTGTTTTAGGTATCTCCAAATTGTTTTCCATAAATGTTGCACTAATTTGCAGTCCCACCAGCAGTGTAAGAGTGTTCCTGTCTCTCTATATCCTTGCCAGCATTTGTTGTTTGGGGATTTCTTGATACAGGCCAATCTCACTGGGGTTAGGTGATATCTCATTTTGGTTTTGATTTGCATTTCTCTACTGATGAGAGATGTTGAGCATTTTTTTATATGTTTGCAGGCCATTATTCTGTCCTCTTTGGGAAAGTTTCTGTTCATTTCTGTTGCCCATTTCTTGATGGTGTTGTTTGCTTTTTTCTTGTTAATTCTTTTGAGTTCTAGATAGATTCTTGTTATCAGACCTTTATAGGAAGTGTAGAGAGCAAGTATTTTCTCCCATTCTGTAGGTTGTCTATTTGCCCTAATGATAGTTTCCTTGGCTATGCAGAAGCTTTTTAATTTGATCAGATCCCATTTGTTTATTTTTGTTGCTATCGTGATTGCTTTGGGGGTCTTCTTCAAGAATTCTTTGCCTAGACCAATGTCTGAAAGGGTTTTCCCAAAATCTTCTTCTAGGATTCTTAAAGTTTCATGCCTTAGGTTTAAGTCTGTTATCCATCTTGAGTGGATTTTTGTGAGGTAGCAATCCTGATTCATTCTTCTGCATATAGCTATCCAGTTTTCCCAGCACCATTTATTGAAGAGAGATTCTTTTCCCCAGTGTATATTTTTGTCTGCTTTATCAGAGATTAGGTTACCGTATACTGATGGTTTCATCTCTGGTATCTGAGATCTATTCCAGATATCGATGCTTCTGTTCTTGTGCCAATACCAGGCTGATTTAACTATTATTGCTTTATAGTACAGCTTGAAGTCAGGAAGACTGATGCCTCCCAGTTTGTTCTTTTTACTTAAGATTGCTTTGGCTATACAAGGTTTTTTCTGGTTCCATACAAAGTGAAGGATTATTTTTTCTAGATCTGTAAAGAATGATGGTGATACTTTGATGGAGATTGCATTTATTCTGTAGATAACTTTAGGCAATATTGACATTTTAATGATATTGATTTTACCAGTCCATGAACAAGGTAGATTTTTCCATCTGTTTACATCTTTTACAATTTCTTTTTTTAGCATTTCATAGTTCTCCTTTTATAAGTCTTTCGTAAAATATATTCCTAGATATTTAATTTTCTTTGGGGCTATAGTAAAATGTATTGCGTTTTTGATTTGAGTTTCAGCTTGACAGCTCTTGGCATATATGAATGCATCTGATTTGTGTATATTGATTTTGTAACCTGAGACTTTACCGAATTCATTTATCAAATCTAGTAGTCTCTTGGATGAATCCATGGGGTTTTCTAGATATAATTTCATATCATCAGCCAAGAGCGAGAGTTTTATCTCATCTGCCCCCACTTGGATGCCCTTAATACCCTTCTCTTGCCTGATTGCTATAGCTAGGACTTCAAGCACTATGTTGAATAAAAGAGGAGATAGTTGGCATCCTTGTCTAGTTCCAGTTCAAAGTGGGAATGGTTTCAATTTTTCCCCATTCAGTATGACATTGGCCATGGGTTTGTCATCAGTGGGTTTGATAATTTTAGGGTATGAGCTGCCTATGCCTATTTTGTTAAGAATTTTTATCATAAAGGTGTGTTGGACTTTGTCAAATGCTTTTTCTACATCTATTGAGAGAATCATATGGTTTTTGTTCTTGTTTTTATTTATGAGGTGAATTGCATGTATAGACTTGCATATGTTGAACCAGCCTTGCATCCCTGGAATAAAGCCCACCTGGTCATGGTGGATTATTTTTTTGATGTGCTGCTAAATTCTATTTGCTAAAATTTTGTTTAGGATTTTTACATCTATATTCATGAGAGACATTGGCCTGTAATTTTCTCTTTTTTTGTTGTGTCCTTTCCTGGCTTTGGTATCAAGGTAATATTGGCTTCATAGAATGAGTTCAGAAGGATACCATCATTCTCCATGTTGTGGAATAATTTCTGCATTATAGGTATGAGTTCATCTTTGTATGTTTGGTAAAACTCTGAAGTATAGCCATCTGGTCTGAAACTTTTTCATTTGGGGAGGTTATTAATTATTGCTCCAATTTTTGAGCTTGAGATTGGTGCATTCAGGAATTCTGTTATCTCCTGGGTGAACTTAGGAAGGTTGTATGTTTCCAGGAATTTTTCCATTTCCTCCTCGTTATGTAGGTTTTGGTCATATTGTTTTTTATAGTAATCAAAAATAATATTTTTCATTTCTGTGGTGTCTGTTGTGACCTCTCCTTTTTCATTTCTTATTAAGTTTATTAGAGTCCTTTCCCTTTGAGTTCTTGTCAATCTAGCAAGAGGGCTATCAATTTTATTTATCTTTTTGAAAAACCAGATTCTGGTTTTGTTAATCTTCCATTTAATTCTCTTGTTCTCAATTTCATTTAGTTCTGTTTTGATCTTAGTTATTTCTTTTCTTCTACTAAGATTGGAATTGGTTTGCTCTTCTTTTTCCAATTCCTTGAGTCTATTCATTAGGATTTCAGTATCACTCTTGAAACTGTTACCCTAAACATAATAGCTGACTGAAATGACACTTCCTATGGATAAGAAAAGATTTTTGTAAAAGAACATTATGATCAGTGCATTTTGAACAAATGGGAAGCAGGCAGGCAGTTTATGTGATCAAGTTCTCATTCATATTGAAGACAACCTCCTGGGTCCTTATTGATAAGTGCCATAAATGTGCAAATTCAGATAGTCAGCTACCCTCTGATGCCAAGTTAAACAAGATACCAACTCCTTGGTGTAGTATCCCTAGTATTTGGGCATTAAGCATGGGCTGGAACACTTCTACATGTTGGTTCAGAAAATACAGCAGTAAAATGATTTTTAAACAAACTGAGTCATGCTGAGTGATGCAAGGATGATGCAAACCAAGGACAGAGTAATTCTATTTCCACATCTATATCATACCTGGCAACAACTGGCCCATGACTGTATACTTCTCACCTATAAATACCATAGGTGAATGGAGAATGGGTCTGCTGGTAATTTGCACTGTACCACTTAACATACACCTACTTCACTGCACACAGCAAAGCATCTGTGCTCTGGAAATTATTAATAGATGTAACAGAATTAAAAAAAGAAAAAGTGTGTGTTTGTTGGGTTAATCAAAATTAAATGCAATTCTTCACCAAAGTAACCCTTTAATTTTTCTTGAATATAAAAATGCACATTATGTCTCTCTGAGAAGAATATGCAGTATAACTCACACCTACCTGATCACAAAGCTTTCTCTTTGAGAAAAATGTACGTGTCAGAAAACAGTAGAATGGAATTAGAAAACACTGACCTGTGTAACTGTAAATTAGGAATAATGACTCAATATTTTGTTCCTGCCTCAGAAACTGACTTATGAAGTTTTCATTTAAAAAGCCTCTGATTTCTCTTAACACTAACTCCAGAACTCAAAATTTCCCCTCTTTTTTCAAAATATATAAAGAGAGATTAATAAAACAGTCCATATAGAATCATTAAGATGGGCAATATTACCACACTTTGTTTTTTAAGAGAGGTCTTTTTCTTAAGAGAGTTTTCTTTCAAATTTACACTTTCTGTTTTTCCAACTTTAGGTTGCTGGTAATGCACAAACAAGCCCTCTTACCAGTTGCCCCTCAGTTTCCCTCATAATTTGCAGTGGGCTGTGGATAATCACTTCATTCAGGGACTATGGAACACATGCCACAATCAGTACTATTAACCTCCTGAGTATTGATCTGATTTTCTGCTCAAAATAAACACCTGGCCCATTTCAATGATGACAGTAAACTGACCCATGAAATTCAAGTTAATACTCTTCTAACCTCCGCTTTTATTTTTAAATTACTGTTGCTACCAATTGACAAAATTTCTTTGAATTACAACCAGTGGAGAGCTAAGTAACAGAAAGAACATTTATCGCACTCTTTGGCAACTGCTAGTTTCAGTTTGCGCCATTCTTTGAAACTTGACCAATAGCTTAATCAGTAGGATGTAAGTGAAACCTAAGCAGGATGATAGCACCTGCTTTGGTTCCCAGGAACTGTTATATTTTAATGGTCCAGGAGTTAAATGTATTTTATTTAAAATGAATTTTGATAACTAAAGAGCCCAAGGTATCCAAATATCCATAAAATTAAACTACTGAATATTAGTTACGATAGTGATAACAAATAATCAAGCAGTTTATTTTGAGGAAATGTATTCCCAGTTTGTAGAAAATTTCCTCTATTTCTACTGGCCTTTACTAGCACACCACACTAAGAATTAACAAGACCAAGTACATTTGCAAGAACACCAAGATCCTCTTGTTGACAGATTGAATGTGATTAGAACATACGTCATAGTGTAAAAGCATACAAATTGAAAGCATGCAAAAAATAGGGCTATCGAACTTAACTTGAATAAAAAAGAAAAATCTTAGAACTGATTAAAACGTGGCAGATTTTATTAATCCGATCAGTTTTAAATAAATGAAAAAACAGCCAGAGAAATTAATAATTACACAATTTTTTTTTACTTCTCTGATCATCCTTCATAGATGAAATAATTTAGAAGAGTTTCTAAGTGAGACTGTTCTGATTAGTTGATTGTCAAGTTTTCAATTTACTATGGCTTGTACATAAGTAATAAAGACAATCGGTCTTGGGAATGATGGCATCAAATAGATTCGTGGGCTCAATTCGAGAGAGATTTTAAATTCCACAGAGGAGGGCCTACTGGTAGAAACATTTACCATTTTCCAAATATCCATGTGCTCCCCCCTCACTTCCTGCCTCTGAAAGGTTAAGCAGTCTACAGGAAAAGTTTTGCTTTATGAAATAAGAATAATAGCAGCGGCATTGGTTATGTTATACTAAAGCATACAAGAGAAGCACTCTGAGCAGTCTTGATACCTCATGTTGAGATGTTCAAGCTTCTGTCTGCCTGGGTTTTGAGTGGCAAAGCCCTGACCAAACTACACTGTCCTTGTAACATGAGCAAAAAATAAACTTGTATTGTGATAAGTCATTGAGATTTGAAAGTTAAATAGTTACTTTGGCAAAGTATAGTCTATGTTAACTAAAGCGACACTGGTATTCCTTTGCTAAAAATTCTTTAAGTGTACAAAGATATAAGGCAAAAGGACCCAACTGTCAAACTTAATTTTTTTCTTTTCAGTTTCACTTGATTTACTGAGTACCTAGGACCTGCCAGATTCTGTCCTAGGTGCTATTGATTTAAACATCCAAGAAACAGCCTTTAATGCCTAGAATCTCACAGGCTAGTATAGAAGACAGACTTAAAACAAACCAGATATTTTAAGATCAGTAGGAATATGTAGTGGATGCTGTCAAAGGAAAAGTACCTAACCCAAATGAGAAATATCAGGAAAGTCATCCTAGCAGAAGTGGCTCTCCATCTGAGCGTTGAAGAAAGAGAAGATGCTAGCCTGATTAAGAACATGTAAATAAGAAGCATGATCTGTGCTGAGAAATGAGGATGAACCTGGGAATATGGGCAAAGGCTGGGGCACAGAGAGCCTTGAGCATCCTTCTGAGAAAACTGATTTTTATTTTGACTGCAGTGAATTATTTTAAACCACAATAAGTAGGCAAGTGTTTTAGGGGGAAAAAGAAGTTCTAGTTATTCTTCGAACAAGAAAATTTGCAGTGTTTTGCAAAACATAGGTTAAAGTCACTTAGGGGAGCTTCTTACAAGATAAGAAGCAAACGGATTCCCGAGCCTTATCAAAAATGAACTGAATCACACTCTAATTGGCATATGGGGCCAAAAATTTATGTTTTAAAAATGCACCCTATATGTTACTTATGCACAGTAAAGTATGAGAACTACTAGGGCAAAGGGGGTTGAGACTGGACTCCTAGAGTCCTGCTCAAAGATAAGAAAAATGAGGCCTTAAACTAAAGGAGGCCCTGGGAGCATGGATGGAAGGCGTTATATTCTAGGGAGACTTGGAGGATATGGTTACCTTGACAAATGGAAAGATGACCCTAGTTTTCTGTTTCTGGGGAACAAATTGCTGGTGGTGCTCTGTTGGTGCCATGTTGGAGAAAATGAGGAGGAATGTTGTGAAAGGGGAAGTTGAGAATTGTTTGAATATTTTGGGTTTGAGTAAAGGCTGTTTAAGGCCATTTATCAATATGTGACAGTCTTACTTTTGGGAATCATATCATGCATTATAACAAAAAGTTTAAAATGCATTCATTTCACATTGAACACAATTCACCTAAAACTATATAATAATAGTTTTGTGGCTACTGAAATAGTTGAAATCATACCTATATATTGGTTTGGATTTTGAAGCTTTCTTTTGTGTACTTTGGTGCCATGTTTTTCCAGTCTCACACCTTCCTGAATCTCAGGGAAAGCTCTAAGTTTCTAGCCCTGTGCCTAATAGACAAAGATGTGTACATTAAAGGGTACATTAAAATGAAGATGTTGAGAGTGAGGTGAATACATGGTGCAGAATGGGAGGAGTGACCAGGCTGGACATCTCAAGGTGACAGACCTCAGCTCTGTGATGGTGATGTGGATCCCAGGAGAAATTGACACATCCTAGCAACAGGGTGCTCTCGTGTTGTGTTGCTGTCAGTCTCTAAACAATAAAAAAGTACCCTAAATTTATATAGCACTAGACCTTTCTCTATAATTGGTCAATATTCTTTCAGATGCATTTATCTAAATTATGAAATTAATACTTTTATATAGGAAGAAACTCATTAACAGATTAACAACTCGATCTGTCATTATATTAATTTTTCCAATTCTATAGGAAAAGAGATGAACCAGAACACAAATGCAGCTTTCCTGAAATTGTCATTCATGATTCTGCCTGCCACATTATATTTTCTGTGGGAACATTTTAATCATATGCATGCACAATTAATTTCAGTAGTCATTTTTCACAAATATATTATTCAAGCTTTGCACATACAAAGTAATAAAAAGTAAGGAACTTAGTAAGTGGCTTGCAAAAAGTAATGACATTTTTCATAACTTTAATCAAATTTTGAATGAATGAGACAGTTCTTTAAATCATTTTTCTGCATTTTTATAATAGCCAAGTTTAACTTTGTAACTCTGGGAGTACAATTTAACAAAGACATTCTGCCCTGTAATTTATTAATCTTAGTTGTTAGAGAAATTGTTGAATATGGAAAAATAGAAAGACATAAAGAATCTGCAGAAGGATATTATATGTCCAATCTTAAGCAAAAATAAAAGCCTAACCCTTTTTACAGTTTTTAAAAGCATTTATATACATATGGAAAATATAAGGAGAAAAAACAATGGGATTCAATACTACATGGATATAGCATTAAAAAGAAAACAAAAGATAAATTAGACTATACATGTGTGTGGTTGAATGGAATAAGAATACCTCTGATATAGAGATTAGACCAGAAAAAGGGAGGGTTCATGCTAAAACAAAGTTTTTTTTTCAATAGAAAAAATAGCTTAGGTTCAAAGTGACTTTTCACAGTTTTCTTTTTACTTTTCTAAAAAAGGATGACATGCTTTTTATTCGATTTGTTTTTAGCCAACTTAGATTTCTGCCAGGTTTATTGGTTTAGTCAATGCAACTATAAGTAATGGTTAATATTAGTGACAAACAGCTTGTTTGATTTAGGAAAACAAAGCCAAATAGCTAAATAGAGTTCTTTTGATTCACTGATGGGGGAAAATAACTGTCTTGGTTCTTTCCATGGAAAAGAAATGATTTGTGTTCATTTTGATCCAAAGGGAGAGGAAGTGCAAGTCTTTTAGATTGCCAAGATAATTTCTCCTGAACTTGAATGAGAGCCAACAAAAAACTAAACAAGAAGCGGGTGATGGAGGAATGTTTTTGTGTTTTTGCAACATGCAGATGTTAAAAATACAGGGACATTCAGATTATACGATTTAAAAAGTTTACCTGTAAAGATCTCTCCTATTCTGTGCTATAGTTAAGAATTTAGAAGAATGTGACTCAGTCATGTTTCAGATTCCTTGAAGATTGGCACAAAAGGTAAATTGCATTTCCGCTCAGAAAGACCACTGTTAACTTGGAAAGTAAAATGATTGTAAGTCATTCCCATCATGCATTTGTAAGCACAAAGGGAAGAGAGGCCAGATTTGAGAGGACATTTCTCTGTTTGAGTCTTAATGACAAGGCCTAAGTATTCTTATGGTCTTCCATATTCACTTTCAAAAATATTTCTTCCATCTTTTGATGGAAAATCCAAAATCTTCAGAGAATGTAGACAAGCAAACTACTCGATGTCAAATACTACTTCAGTTTACTGGCCCTTGGCTTACACTTCAGTGCTCATTCTGTTACATTGAACAGTTGACCCTTGAAAAACACAGGTTTGAACTGTGTGGGTCCACTTATAAGTAGATTTTTTTAATAAACATATTGGAAAATGTTGTGGAGATTTATGATGATTTGAAAAAAGTTTCAGGTGAACCATATAGCCTAGAAATATTGAAAAACTTAAAAAAAATAGCTATGTATTGAATGCATAAATCATATGTATATACTAGCCTATTTTATCATTTACTACCATAAAATATACATAAATCTACTACAAAAAGTTAAAATGTACCGAAACATATGTACACACTTACAGACCTTACATGGCATCATTTGCAGTAGAGAGAAATGTAAACAAATGTAAAGATGCAGTATTAAATTATAACTGCATAAAATTTACTGTAATACACATTGTACTACCATAATAATTTTATTGCCATCTCCTGTTCCTATTGCAGTGAACTCAAGTGTGGCTAGTATTACCTTAACACCTCATGTGCAGTTAATCATCTCCTCCTGGGCAGATAATTTCTCCATAAGTTGCATATTGCAGTAAAAGTGATCTCTCATGATTCTTGCATATTTTTATTGTGTTTAGTACAATACCATAAACCTTGAATAACACCATGGGACCCATAAGAAATGCCACTAGTGATGATGGAAGTGCTCCCAAGAAGCAGAGAAAAGTAATGAAATTGCAAGAAAATTTGAATTACTTGATATGTACCATAGATTGACATCTGTAACTGTGGTTGTCCACCACTTCAAGATAAGTGAATCCAGCATAAGAGCCACTGTAAAAAAGAGGGGGGGGGAAATTTGTGAAGTTATTGCTGCAGCTATGCCAGCAAGCACAAAATCCTTGCATTTTCTGTGAAAAACAATATTTTTTTTATCTCACACTGAAAATACAGCATTTACATGGGTGCAGTATTGCTATAAGGAAGGTATACCTATAGACTCTAGTACAACTTGAGAAAAAGAGTAGTGATTATATGACAACTTGAAGTAAAAGGAAAGTGAAGGATCTAAAGAATGTAATGCCAGCAAAGGATGGTTTGATCATTTTAGAAAGAGGTTTGACTTAAAAAATGTCAAGATAACAGGAGAAGCAACTTCTGCCAACCAAGAGGCAGCATATGAGTTCCCAGATGCTATTAAAAAAATTATTGAGGGGAAAGGATATTTGCCTGATATGTTTTTAATGCAGGCAAAAGTGCCCTTTGCTAGGGAGCAAAATGCTACTAAGGACTTGTATTAGTAATGAAGAGAAGAGAGCACCAAGATTTAAGGCAGGAAGGAATAGGCTAAGTTATGGTTTTACGCAAATACAGTTGGGTTTATGATCAGGACTGCTTTTACCTATAAAGCTGCTAACCCTCAAGCCTTAGGGGGAAATGATGAGCACCAGCTTCCTGTCTTTTTGTTGTACACCAGGAAGGCCTGGACAATAAGAGCCCTTTTTCAGCATAGGTTCCATTGATAATTTGTCACTGAAATCAGGAAGTACTATGTAGGAGACTGCCTTTTAAAATTCTTTTGATATTGGACAGTGTCCCTGGCCACCCCAAACCCCATGAGTTCAACACTGAAGCCATTGAATTGGTCTACTTGACCCCAACACATCTCTAATTCATCTTCTATATCGGGGGGGGGGGTCATAGGACCTTTAAGGCTCATTACACATGGTACTCTATGGACAGGATTGCCTACACTATGGAAGAGAACTCCAATAGACAGAATATGAAAGTCTAGAAGAATTACACCATTGAAGATGCCATTATTGTTACAGAAAAAGCTGTTAAAGCCAAAATAATAAATTCCTGCTTGAGAAATCATGCCCAGTTGTTGTGCATGACTTCACAGAAATGACAGAACCAAGAAAGGAAATCCAGAAAGAGATTGTGGATGTGGCAAAAATGGTAGGGGTGAAGAGTTTCAAAATATGAATCTTGGAAACATTCAAGAGCTAATAAACAGCACACCAATTTAACAATGTAATTATTGTTAAATCTTTCAGTCAATAATAGGCTAGTTAGTAGTAGTGGTTAGTAGTTAGTAGTAGTTAAGTTTTTTGAGAAATCTAAAATTATACTTGAATTTTTAACTGCATGAGGGGTCAGTAGCCCTACCCATTTGTTGTTTATGAGTCAACTGCATTATGTGTTTTGCTTTAGAAAGAATGTATGTGTCAGTGATTGTAAAAATGTAACACCTAGAATACCCAGTTCAGAAACTACATCTACTATGGCAGATATTTTTGTTCTTTATCTTAAAACTCTATTAATACTTAAAATGATCCTCAGAGGTTCACTTGAATGGCTAAGGTACACTTGAGTTGTCCTTGTTTTGTCTATGTGTCCCAAATTCCATGCCTTGCTCCCTAAATGAGAAGCTAAGCATTCTCTACCCTCTTTCTCTGTCTGCTTCATATTCTTCATGTATTTTCCAATCGGGCACTTCACCTTTTCCTAAAAGTATTCTGCTCATTAAATTTTTTCCTTTAAGTGTATACTGCTTGATATTCCTTTCCCTCTTCTCACATTGTCCAAGTTCTATACATTTTTAAAGAATAAATTTAAATATAACCCCACTCTGTGAAATCTTCCCCAGTCATCCCTACCAAGAATTAAATCACATTGCTGGAACAGAACAAGAGGCCTTGAGGGGAGGATAATGGGAGGCAGATGGCAGATGTGTGGTATTTTTCTTTTCGCACTGTTTATCCGATGTCTAAAACCTAAACTGTGAAAGCTCAACTACTCCTCTCAGAGACCACAGTGATGGACCAAGGTCTTTCTCAATTTTTTGGCTTCTTAGTTTTAGCCTCAAGTTTATAGGAATGATGTCATCACTACGGGAGATTTTAATGACTCTCAGTGGTCCCCCATAAATTTATTTTGAAATTAAATCCAATGACATTCTAATTATGTAATTGTGTTTATAAGCCCTGACACTTCTTCATGCCTCTGACCCGAATTAGGCTGTCTCTTATCCATTGATCCTAACTTTCATGTCACTATTTTGGCAGTTCTGATTTATATGATTTGAAAGTTTTTATTCCAACTACAATGTTTGGAAATTCAGAAGGATTTATGCTATCTTCAAAAATTCTCAAGAAAGTGTGTAGAATTCCAGAATGTCTTTACAAACACATCTCTTTGGATGTATGTCCTCATATACACTATTTTTGGATAGCTCTACAAAAAGAGTGGAGAAGTAGATACCAGCTTCAGTAACTTCCACATTTTTTATATTTTCCCAACACTTACCCACAAATAGAACTTCGTTATGGCTTCCCCTATTCCCAGTTGTCCAGCAGAAATAGAAAGACACATGCAGCATTTTAAAGTTGAAAAACAACAGAGGGCATAAAAATCACATTTTAGTGCTAGTTTTAGAACTTGCCCTGTCTTTGTGCATAAGGCCCCAACCACTTGGAGTGGGAAGAGATTTGGTGCTTACCAACTTAAGTGGAATTAGATTTTAAATATAATTTGAAGTATAGCCCTGGGATAAATTATTCAAAAATAGTGACAATCATTTATAAATTTTATGCCTGATTGTCAGTGCCTCTAGAGGGAGGTCATTCACAAATTATTAATTCTTGTCTTCCAGTGATATATTTTTTATGGTCAAATACTGAAACTCATTTTTATAATGCCCCTATGTTTCAGTTGCATAAAATAATATTGTCAAGCACAGAGATCCAACTTTGGAAGAGGTCTAAGTTTTTTAACCACTTCATTCTACTAAGCCATCATTCGACTAAAAAGCCATATCTTATGGAATTGAAAATAAGCAATGTTTGAAAAATATTCCATTTGAATGTTTGAAAATCCAACCTCATAGTGTAAGAATTAACACCCATTTTATTTCAAAAATATGGCTACCGTTTGCTTTGAAATATACATATATAGTGTACGTTGGTTTATCTCCTAGAAATTCACAGTATTTAAAGAGTGACATGATACTAAGAAGGCCATTTACAAAGCACTCTCAAGTTTCTAGTGTTACTCTCAAAGTTTTATTCTTAGGTACAAGTAGAGGGCCTCCTCTCACAGACTGGGGTAAAGTTGGGATGCAAAAGCCCTAGCCTAACTGGAGCAGAAAATGATAATGACAGTGTATGAGTCTGGGTTTAGAAAGGAAAACAAAAGACACCCCAAATATTTGAAACAAAATGAATTTAACACAGGTAATTGGCTACATAGATTTTGGACGAGCAAGAAGAACAAACAGAAGTAGACGGGTGGAGGAAGCTAAAGAGACAGAAAGGAAGAAGCAGTGGCACTCTGTGATGCAAAGTGGTTACAACTACTGGTCTGAAGCCCACTCACCTGCCCCTACCACTGTGCTTTTGGAGACACTGTCATAGTCAGTCTTGGATTGCTGAAGATGTAACATGTCTATCAAAGCTGGAACCTACCAAAAGGTATGGTCCCTACCCAGCTTCCTAAAGTCAATAATCACCCAACTCCCAATGCAACCACCCCAGTACTGAAGTGACAAGTGGGAAGTTTCACTCTTCCCACTACCTTCTCCCTCCAGTGCCTCTTACTGGCAGAACAGGAATTCCCACAGGAATACAGCAGTCATGGGAGGTTGGTAGATGAAATTTGTAGACTACAAATATACATAGCAGAGTCCAGAAGAATGAATGGGACCTGAGAGTATCCAGACACATGTTGAGCACAGGAAGCAATATGCTATGCTACCCACGATGGGTAGCTTTTCTAGATTTAGAAGTTAGAAGTGGCTGTCTGCTCATGCACATAAACTCTTTCAACTGGTCCTTTTTGTTTCCTGCAGCACATAGAGATAAGTTAGATGGATAATCTGTCCCATCAAATTGACATGATCTAGTTGGTCAACAGGGAAGAGAAAAGGAATATAGGAACTTATCAATTTCATCTTACTACCAACTTGTGTAAAGGAAAGGTAAAGTAGAAGTTAACATTAGGCAAGAAGCATTTGATGCTGGACATTTCTTTGAAATCTAAAACGCTCTACCAGGGAACTTGTCATCTCAGCACAGGACAATCCCATTGCCACTCTCCTGATCTCTGGCTGAAGTTCCTGGAGCAGCAGAATATCACTCTAGAGAATGGAAATGCATAGCAGAAAGGAGACCACAACATCCTTCAGAAAAATGTTCATTTACTCTTGTACATATTCATCTCAGACTGGACGTGCCACAAGCTCCAAGTGGAGAAACTTGCATAAGATTCAATGAAAATGTGAGCATACTAGATTTATTCTGAAGTACGTTTTCTTGACAGAAAATGTCTCCAGACCTAAGCCTCTGTTGGATGAACATGCTGCCTTATTCCATCCATTTTCATTCTGGCCACAGATAATTCAATGAATGGAAGGCAACTGACGCAGTGTCAGTCAAAATGATGGACATGCACTAGCTAATCAGATTCTGTTTCCTGAGAATCATACTAAAAACCAGAGAGGTCATGGGCAGCTCTTGAGGCGCACTTGAGAAGGGACATGTAATGATGGGCCCCGAGTTAGAGTACTGAGGGAAAAAAAGCTGCACAGAGGCAAAGGAAGGTGGTCTGCAGAGAGGTTACTAGAAGAGACAAGTCAAGGGTGCACCCAGGATAAAACATGCAGGCGGACGGGAAGGAAATAGAAAAGGAAGAGAGTACAGGAGATTGGCCCTTATCCCTAATGTGTTATTTTCCAGTTCTAGGCCCCATAAAACCTGGTTGGATATAATTTGCATAAGACATAAATGTTTTTAGAATGTATCATACCTCTTTTTGAGTTAGCTAAGTTGATTTCCAAGTGAGTCTTACCTAAAGCAGCAAGCTTATTGAGCCAAGAGATACATAGAAAACAATTGGTAAATTCCTAAAATGTTCAACGAGGCTTCTGAAAATTTATTTTTGTTAAATACTAAATAGGCACAAAATAAGATTTGAAAATTATAGGCAAAGTATACAGTAAAACACAAGACATACCTAAGTATTCACTACCCCGATTTTTTAATTGTCATTTTTCTCTCCTTTCTTCCACTATTCTAAATTTTGTTTTCATCTTCCTCTTGTTTATAGTTGGAGTTTTACGATATACACTTTTATCCCTAAACAAGAAACTTCTTGATTTGAATAATTTTAATATTCATGAAATTATGTTTTACTTAATCTTATAAATCAGTACTTTTATTATGCCCCTGATATTAATTTTTAATGTTACATGTAGCTAGGTTGCATTCATTTTCATTGCTGTGTAATATTTCCATTTCTTCTTTGTTCTTTGAACTCATTATGGACATCTTTTGTTTCAATTTCTTTTAATATTCAAACAGTACTACCATAGAATCCCTTTCCTTACCAGGCACAGTGGTTCATGAGTGTAATACCAGCACTTTGAGAGGCTGAGGCGGGAGGGTCAGTTGGGCCCACAAGTTCGAGACCAGCCTGAGCAACATAACAAGACCCCATTTCTACAAAGAAAAAATAATAAAAAAATTGGCCAGACATGGTGACATATGCCTGTAGTTCCAGCTACTGGGGAGGCTGAGGGAGGAGGATCACTTGAGCCCAAGAGTTTGAGGTCTCAGTGAGCTATGATGACACCACGGCACTCTAGTCTGAGCAACAGAGAGAGACTGTCTCAAAATTTTACAAAAGTAGAATCCATTTCCTTATATTCTTGTGCAAATACACAGTTGTGGGTATATTCTCAGGGATAGAATTTATGAGTAACAGGAAATGATGCACATGTTCAACTTTTTTTAATAATGGAAAACTATTTTCCAAAGTGGATGAACAAATTTAAAGTCCTTATGGTTGCTTTACTACTTCATTAACACTTAAATTTTCCACACTTTTTAATATTTTCCCAATGTGTTTCGTGTATCAGTTGTCTTCAGAGCTGTATAACTTTCATCAAAATATCAATCACCATAGGTTTATGACCAAGTGTTTTGCAGGGGAACCTTTTGAGAATCCTGTCACTAGTTGTCATTACTTTTTGAACTTGATATGCCCTTCTGAGAGTGCTTTGGCATTCTGATATGGTCCACCCATAGAAAATAAAATTTGTAATGTGTCTCAAAAAGAGGGTTTTTAAAAAAATATTATAAATTATTGTGAGCAATATTATCATTTATTAAACATATTTAATGCTGGATTTTTGCACAAAGAAATTTTTACTTATAAAGAAAGATGAAATTGTGAAGTTTAATTTGTTTTAAAAGGTTGTCTTCAGCTGTTATGCCTGAAATTATTTGGCTGAACAAGTAAATAGTCAAATTTATTAGATGTTTTAAAAGATTATTTTCAGCTGTCATGTCCAATTATTGAACCAAACAAGTAAATAGTTATTAGATATGAAAAAATGGATTGCAAGCTCCTCAGAGGCTACCATCAGCTCTTCATGTGGGTAAGCAAAATTTCATTTGTCATTGAGTTAATGTCTTTCAGGGTTATTAAAAAATTCATTAATTATACTAGATGGGCCCATGTAATCTGTGGGTTGACAGAAACAATTGTTAATTATATGCTGAAGCACATTAAAATAAAATATAAATTTAGTAAACCAATTTTGATTTTTTTGTATTTTAGCTTCTTGAGAAATTGTAGTATCAAAATTACTTTTACACTTATTAGCATTCATGCTACTAAATGGAGGTTGAAATAGTTATCTTTGTTCAAGAAAGTAATTTATACATTTGTAGAGCCATAAATTTAGGGCATATGCTGAATAATGCAGACAGATACGTACCTGAACATATGTGGGCACTCTTTTTTGAGTTTGTGCTATTATTTTCAGAAATAGATAAAAGAAAATGAAGACAAAATCTGTGTACTTACTTTACTTTTTTCTCAAGTATAAAAGAATAAAATTTGAAGTAAATCAATTAATGTAAATCTTTTCTAATTTTTGCTCAATGTCTATTAAAAATCTTTTTAAGTCTAATTCACAATCACAGAGTTTTGCCACACAACGAGATAATTGGTTTTTTATTAAGCCTTTCTATATATCAAGAATATGGTGGAAATAAGACTTTTTGGTGATAATATGCATTTGTGTAAGCTTCATGGAAGACAGACTTGCAAAATTGATTGAAATTTAAAATCAACATGTTTGACTCAGCCATCTTGCTTCCAAATTGAAGCCATAAAAGGGAGAATGGCAAGTCTAAATTACAAGTTTCTGAAGACAATTCTTCCATGAGGTTTTCTGTTGAAGATTGCATAGATTGTTTTAGCTGGAGACACCATGGGAACAAGGGTGAGAAGATTATTAGGGGTGTTTGCCATGTAATTGAGTCTGTAAACAAGGAGAAACTGGCTATGCAGAAGGGATTAGGGGTGAGGTTGAAGTGGGGCAATTGTAAAAACAACATTATTGAGTAGGTGAGAGGGGATGGGGTCTAGCTCCCTGGTGGATTGGGGTCTTTGTAAAATGTAGCGGAATTGCCATATAATTGTGCAGCTTAAGAAATAATCTTAGGAGAAGGAGTACGTGCCCAGCCCAGAGCAGCGTAAGAGTCATACGTTCCGGCTTAGGTTCACCTAACAAACAGGGTTGCTGCTTGAAGGCATGACAAAGAGTTTGAGCTTCTTCATGTAAGCAAATGTTGCCCAGCCCCACAGCCCTGGGGGTCTGGAGGCCACTTGATAAACATCTTGCCCTTATGGGTACTGCCTGAGCTCATGGGATGGCCGTTTAGCCAATGACGGGTAAGATCCCTCGAGGAGGGACAACCTAAGACAGGCACAGTGGCAGGGGGCCAGGCCGAAAGGGATGGGAGCAGAAAGTTCCCCTTTGTGGCTGCATTGCTTATCTGTGCTTATCTCAAACTTGGCTTATGGCCATTGCCTTAAGCAACCGCATTAAGACCCCAAGTCATGGGACATCTGTGTCCTTAGGCTACGTGTTCCGGAATTTATGGCCATTGTTACAATGCCTGGGTGGTCACGTATAAGGAAGTAACTTTGATTTTTAGAGTATAAGAATAAAAGGACTGGTGTGTTTGGGGCTGCAGTCTTGTACAATCTTTATGTGTGTCCGTGTCTTTCTTTGTGTGTTTCTTTGTGTTCTGTGTTCATCTCCTGTCCTGCAAATAGGCCATGACAGTAAAAACTAGGTACTATTCCTCAATTATATGTGTAGAGTGCAGAGGCAATATGAATGCAACAAGGTTATAGATTTTGTGGAAGGCAGATGAGCAGTTTGTATCCAGTATATTATAAGAAGTGAGATATAAACTGAAATAATCAGCTGGGAATGAGAGGAGATATTGAGATGGAGAAAACATGGGGAAGTGTAAAATAATGATTTAGGTAGGTGGGAGAAGGGAAATACAGATTCAGTGGGTTATCCAGACATTGCTGAATGGCCGGCTGATATTTGAGGTCATATATTTAAAATGTGGCTGCTCAGCAGGGTAGTAAGATTATCTCCAGAAATACCAGGTCCTCAGATGCAAATATAGTGCACTTGGCTATTATTAGGTTTAAAAAGGATTGACATTTTTTTCTAACAAGTATAATAGGGTCAGAGATACAAGAGAGTGAAAATGGCTTGAAAGGTGGAGATTTGGGGCTGTTCCATGAAATCTAATCTAGGTAGGAAGAAATATGAAGATATGGGGTGGCGATGATTAGTAAACAAACAAACAAAAACCAGAAGTGTCAATGGATAGGAGATTTCCATAGGGTGGGGCAATCACTGCTGTGAGGGTTTCAGTGAGTGAGCTCAGAGATGGAAACCAACTTTTCATTTATGTCAATGGACAGAAAATTACAAAGTGACAGAAAAAAATTAAACACAGTGAATTGTGGCCTTTTAAAAATCTCTTTGTAGATGCAAAGAATGAAATGAAGTTAGTAGTACAATGGGTTCAGTGAAAGAAGGTATTTTCCAGAAGAGTGTGGTCCATGTGGTTTACTGAAAAAGGAAATGAGTTCTCTAGTCAGGCAAATTTAGGAACAAGAAAGACATGTTGTTGAGCATGAGTGTTTATCTGCTATGGCAAGTCAGCTGACCTAGCTGGAAACCTTAACTCTCCAAGTCTCCAAGAAATACCATATATATTTCCCTTTTCACTGAACAGACTCAGGAAATATGAAGGCCAATTACTCAACATGGCTCATTATTCATCTTTTCCTGAACTTGGCATAACTGCAAAATTCAGAGCTCCTGTTGAAATCTCAAGGGCACTTCACTCTTAGCAAAGAGCATGAGCAGGATGGGAAATGGCTTTTGGTCCTTTGATTATACAGATCCACATCAAATAAGGGCCAAACTGGAACAGACTGGAAGTGCAAGTTGCAAAAGTGAGACCACAATATGCCTAAATAAATACCATTTCAGCATTTCTCCCATTCCTCAAAAGTAGGAAGACTGATGAATTGTGTTGACTTCTATGCAGCATGTCATGCCATTCACTGTCACCATTTCACTCTCCAATTAATAAGAAAGGATTGGGGGTTTAACTCTTGGAGTGAGATTTTTAATAATGGTGAGATCATTGTAAAGTATCAAGACAAAAAAGGCATGGCTTTTCACGTGGAGCTACTTATTTTAGGGGGAGGACTGTTGACTCACTTTTCTTGTTTTAAAGCTGCGTGAAATCAGATCTAAGCAATTATTCTTCCCTGTAGTGTCGATCTCCACCTCAGCTCCTGACCATCTATTTAATATGCTATCGTTAGACTTACATTTCTTGCTCCCTTATTTTGCTACCTTACCCCTCCATACACTTAAAAACTTTTAGTGGCTCTCACTGGTCAGAAAATAATGCAAAATTCTTTTTGTGTGGTATTCCAGGTTCATCCTTTGATTCAATATTTATAAAATACTTACAGTGTGCCAAATACTGTTCTAAGAAAGGCAATGGTCAACAAGATGAAGTCTGCATATGGAGTTCACTTTCTCATGGAGAACAGCAGAGAAGCAGAGACCATTTCTACAACATTAAACTCTTATAGAGCCATTAGAACAGGGTGACACACAGTATTCATCCTTAAAATGATCTTATAAAGAAAGAAATGATAATCTATATTTTATAGTTAAGAAAATTGAGATCAAGATTAAGTAATTTGTCCTCTTTCTGGAATTTGGTCAGTAAGGAATGGAGCCAAGAATTGACTCAATCACTGTCTGACTCCACAGCTCTCAACTACTGAGTTCATACCTGCCAATACTGATTGTATTCAGATGCTTGCTGAACCTTACCTTTGCCATTCTGCAAGGCCAAGCACATACATGTTCAGAATAAAGAAATGCTAATGTAGTATATGTATTTTTGTACCTGAAGTTAGAATAGGTAAATATAAAACACTGGAAATAGTTTTTATTCTCTTGTTGATTTTCATAATCTTATACATATTATTTATTCCTCTTAAATATTGTGATTTTTCTTGCTTTGTTAGTTTTGTTGATTCACTGACTGTTTTAAATCCTGGGAATTCTGAGAAACCAAATGCATTTCCATTTGAAATAAAGCCACAATGTGAAACGTACTAAAACAGTTGGTGGAAACCTTGTACTAAATATAACTTTTGAAATTCATACGTAATTCAGTCACTGTATTTGTTTGTGACATTTATTCAAGAGTCAAATATCACATCAAAGTTGCAACTAACTTTAGATTTATAGGGAGGATTATAACTTTAGTCTACCAAAGAAATAACCAAATAAGAACTTGATATGGGTTGTTTAGAAGTGGTTCAATTTTGAAAATTCCCAAATTGGAAAAATGATTCATAGCTAGATGATTTGGAGAGAAAAATAAATGCACATTTTTATTTTGTTAAGCAATAATGAAAACACAAGTGTTCATGCAAGGCTTATTTTTTAATTCCTCCATCTCTTTTTATAAAAACCAATTCAAAATTCAAAGTACTCTGACATTACATTATTAAAAGTTTTTTAACCTGATAGTTACAATTATTATTTGTAACTATAAAATCCATAAACACAGATTAGTCAAGTCTGAAAACAAAATGCAAAAGCACTTTTCAACATCTTTTTCTACATATCAAACATATATCTGGCCCAGCCCAAATGTATATCTCCACCAGGACAAACTGCCACAAATATTTCTAGATTCTTTTATTAAGACATCAATATTAAAGTGAAGAAAAGGGATCCTTCCTTGTCATGGAAAAGAGGAAATTGTTTTGGCTTGGTAGTTTGATTTGATTTGGTTTGATTAGGTTTTAATTTAGACACATGAAGAAGATTTTACCTTAAGAGATAATTTAAAGAAAGAAGCACATAAGCAACTGGCCAAGCCATGAAGACTTATGTTAACCTAGTACACTTTGCATTAGAATTCAGCATACTAAATCAAGGAAAGTGATAACAGGGTGTTAGTTTCTCCCACTCTTTCTGTGGTTTTGTTTTCCTATTCCTTGGTTTTCTGTCTCTAAGTATGTATATACTGATTGCTAGGAAGAACCTCATAGATCATCTAACTCTGAGGTTTTTATTTTGGCCTTCATAAACAAACTTCAGGAAGGGTCCAGAATCCCCTCTAAAGTTGTATGGTATTTGTTTATACATAGGTACGATCATTTCTCTGGGAATGGAGGCATATTCTCAAAGAGTTCTATGTGCCTCAATAATTGAGATCAAAATTCTAGACCAACATATACTCATTTCATAAACAATGAAACAGGTCCAGAAAAGTAAACTAAAATTAAGGGAAGTTATTACTTTATGCCAATCTAAAGATTTTTAATCTACATCTTTTAAATTCGGTGTTTAGTATTCAAGAGGTAAGTTTTTACCCCAGACATCACATTTTATTTAGGTGTTCTTTATATAAAAAGAATGATAAACTTGAATTTGAATGCAGAAGGAAGATCACCAATGTGCCTGGGAGTGGATGAATGAAATAGGTGTTACTTACTCAGATTTCTGAACCTGATGCCTAATGATGCATGTTTTCTTGGAAACTGCCTGAAGATGCAATACTTTTTTAAAAGTTGTAGCACTAAGCCAATTATGCAGATAATAGAAGAAATAAGAAAAAAAAAATCCCTGAAAGGTTTTGAGGAACCAGTGGGATTATTTTGTGCCTTGAGTTGCTGGAGCCAGAAATGTGAGAGTCATGTTTCCCACATGCTGGCAGTGACCTCTCTCTGCTCAGCCCTTTGTATTTGTCCCATCTGCCACCTAAACTCACATCATCATCATTTTTGTCTGGATTACAGCAACAACATCCTTATTGGTTTGTTTGTTTTGTTTTATTTTTCACCTCTAGCCATACCCCTCTTACTTTTATTCATGCACTCTAGGAATCGTCCTGTCAAAGGTCTGCCTTCAAACCAGAACCCACACCCTTCCATGTATCTTTTTTCCTGGACAGCCCATTCTCTTTCCACATACCCAAATCAACACTTCCTATCAGACATTCTGACACTTGAAGCCCTGAATTTGCCAGGCTTTTTCAGATCTTTGCCTGCAAAAGTTTCCCACCTTTTCCCACCACAGAGACTCAGCTCAAGGGTCCTCTAATCTAGAAGTCTTCCTGGACACTTGGCTCCCACTTCCACCCCTCACACCCACCCCATGACAGCCCTGACTCTAGTGTCACTTCTCTGAAATTCTGTGACTGCACTATGAGAACACTAGGTGCATTATACAGTCACAGCCTCATGCTGTGTCCCCCAGCTCTCTGAATTTCATACAAGGACCATGCCCTACTCATCTTTAGAACCCCAAAGCATAGTGTTAAAAAGAATGGACAAACAAAATAGGTAAACCTTAAATTATATACTTAGCAAATCTCTTTTTTTTTGTACCAAGGTCATTATGCTGATTATATATGTTATTTAATATCTGTATACTTGGAAAGAGTGTATCTTAATCATTTCAAAATAGAAGTTCTACAATATTCTTGTTGGCCAGAATTTAACATACTGAGCTCCTGTTGAATTTGGAATGCATTTCTAAGCCAGTATTTGTAATGATATTGTAATATAATGGATGTAATGGTAACTCAGTAGAGGAGCAAAAGAATTAAAAGAAGGCAATTCTGAGCAAGACCACTTGGGTTCAAATTCTGGCTATACCACTAGCTTTGTGGCTTAAACTAAATTTATTTAAACTTCCTATGCCTCAGTTGTTCATCTGTCTTCTAAAATAATAATAAATATTAACAGGTAAAATTTATAGTGTACTGTCAATAATCCAGGAGTTATATTAAATTTTTTACATGTGTTATGTCTTTTTAACTTCAAAACTTATCTTCTTTTTATAGATCTGAAGGCTGAGGAACAGAGTACTAAATAATTTTCTCAAGGTCACCCAACCACAAAATACAAAACCTGAATTTAACCCTGGTTTAACAGCTTCTTCAAATATTATAACATTTGTAAAATAATCAGTGTATCATTGTATAAGGAAGAATTTTATTTACAAATATCTAACCTCTTCTCCTATGCAATAAAATTCCACTTTAAATGTCTATTCAATCATTTCCATATATGAAAAACAAGACAGAATTCATGTGCTCAAATTCAGTGATGAGCTCAAACATTATCTCATGTTGGTAACAATTTAAAATCAAATGGCAATAATTTAAATAATATTTCAAAACATACATAGTAATGGAAGCAAGTAGATAGTCACAGAGAATACAATTGTATTCCTAAAACTTTCCAGAGAACCTCCAGAGTGATAAAACTTTCCCAGTTCTATCTTATTAGGTTAATCTTTAAAATTCTTGAGCTACAGGTAGGTTAGGAAGAATTATTATATTCATTTTGCATGTGGAAACAGTGAAATCTAGAAAGGTGGAGTGTTTACATCATTTGTAAACAAGCAAAGTCTACAATTCATGTCTCATAGATTCCAGTCCACTATTGCTTGGCATTGAGAGAAACAGAAGATAAACCCACTTTATTTAATCAAAATGATCTTCAAGAACCCCAAAGTATTTTTTTTTTAAACTTTTCAGAAGTGAAACAGGAGTGCTCCCTCTTTGCACTCCAGCCTCTTTGACTTGCATGGGCCAGGTCCTTTCCTAGTCACACCTCCCACCTCCACCCCCAGTTGTCCCTTCACTCTTCCACCCCAGAGCCTCAGGAATTCATTCCTTAAGCTGCATGTGTTAAGCTTTGGAAAGCAAAATGAGTAGAACACAGAGTTTCCAATGTGGCACATTAATATTTTCTAGTTCAACCAGATTTATTTGAAACCTGGCGCATGTTTATAAATCCAGCCTAGCATCTGGCATTTGTTACAAGGGTAACTCAGCTTTAAAAATGCCTGCCAGCCCCGTGGCAAGCCAAGTCATACCCACTTAATGAGAAGTCTAGCTGCTAGCTTCTCTCAAAGCTAACCAGATGCTGCATGCTGCCAGTTCATCTACCACCAGAATATTAACAAAGTCTTAACACTATCATGATTTGCATTTGGATCCAAATGACAAAATAGTGGTGTGATATCAGCAAGTTAAATGATGATCCCTATCCAGAACATCTGTTTTTGTGGGTCCCCTGACCTTTTGAGTAGCAGGGTTTTTTTTGACATTGTGTGTATATATCCAGTATCTGTGGTTTCGTGGAGTACATAGGATCCTGTTACAAGGCCGCGTGGAGAGCTGACACACAGTGCACACCACTTGGGCTCCAAAACCATTTTATACATACTTGAATATCAAACCAGAAGGCATGAAATGAAAGTTATATGAGTAGAAACTGTGCATATTTTTTCTTGCCACTATTGCTTTCCATGCTTTCAGTTGTTTGGGGTAAAAAAACAAAACAAAAAAACAAATAATCCAAAAACTAGCTTAGATTGGTAGAGAAGATCTTTGCTTGTGTACTGCAATCCTTCCCAATAATGGGAACTCAATGTACTGGGTCTCTGCATATTTTGAGATCTCAAACTCTCCCAAGATGTTTCAAACCTGATAAGTACTTTCATATATTTTAATAATCCCCCAGCCATAGACTCTGTGGCAGCTGCAATTTTCCCTCAGAAGCAGCATGATATATGCTTGGCATGGTAGGTCTAATGAAATATTCAAGTCTTTTTATAGCAGAGATAGGAAATTAAAAAAGCACAAAAGTCATATTTTTCATTTCCAATTACATTTTTTAACATAGCAGGAATTTTCCTAGGAATGGAAGTTCAATTTGAAGCTGATATGCTTTGACCAATAATATGGATTTTGAAGGAAGGACAAGGAAACAAAGGTTAAAATTGTCTCATCTCTCTAAGATTACATTTTATTTTCTCCCTTTTCTACTCCTGTGACATAATAAGAAATATCGTATATACTTGGTCTCTGCCTCCCCCCTTTTCCTGGCCCACAGCTGGGACTAGTTGTCAGGGGAAGCAACCATGTGATTCAAGGGTTAGAACTTTCATTCCCCATCCCCCCCCCTTCAGCTATGACTTCCAGGGAGGAGACTGGGACTAGAGGTTGAGTGAATCACTAATGGCCAATGATTTAATCAATCATGCTTAGTAGTGAAGCCCCATAAAAACCCCTAACCAAAGGGGTTTGGAGAGCTTCCAAGTTGGTGAATATGTGGAGGTGCTGAGAGGCTGGCATACCTGGAGAGGGCATGGAAACTCCCATACTTTGCCCTGTACGTGTCTTCCATCCAACTGTTTCTGAGTTGTAGACTTTCATAATAAACCGGTGGTCTAGTAAGTAAACTGTTTTCCTGACTTATGTGAGTTGTTCTAGCAAATTATCAAATATGAGGAAGGGATCATGAGAACTTTCAATTTGTAGCCAGAAGGTACAGGTGACAATCTAGACTGGCAATCGGTATCTGAAGTGGGGGAAATCTTGTGGTACTTGTGGGGTCTGACACTAACTCCAGGTAGATAGCTGTCAGAATTGAGTGAAATTGTAGGACACCTAGCTGGTGTCAGATGAGAAGTGGAGAATTGCTTGTTATGGAAAAAATTTCTATACATCTTGTATCAGAAGTTAAATACTGAAAGTAATAATAGAGTAATAGAGTGAACATCAATTTTCTTTCAACTAGGATGTTTTAATGTTGTGATAATCTTGTAAATATGCTGTTCCCAAATTGCATAAGATTCAAGAAATTTAAGATTAAGCAAATTTATATTCTTAAGGACGCATAGAACTGAAAAATAAAAACTTTGGAAATGAAATGTCCTCTTCCAGTTCCAGTGTTTACTTAACCTAACAATTTATCTTATTTTATTTATGAGTATGGAACACAGATAGGACCATATTCTAACACAGAGATGCCAAAAATGAGCTGTGAGAACATTGCCTCCCTCGTTGTTCAGCAGAAGCAGGAATTTTCCTGGAAAGATTGCCCTAACCTGGTAGTCCTTGTGCTCTTAACTGCAGTGGTAGGTAAAGTTGATTTTTCTTTTTCCTCACTAGGCCACAGACATTATTCTTTGTACTATTTGATGTTTGCCTATATTTAAGTTGGCATGTAATCACTTACCTATGGCTCTTTGTGTTATGTGCATAAATCTTGACTGCCCCCAAGTACTATAAAGGAACCATATCACATTTTGCTTTTGCTTCCCTACCAAGGGAGACCCAAGGAAGTATTAGGGATATTTGACACTTAACAAATTATGGCGAAATCAAATTTTCCCTTAGTGTTCACAGAGTATATATGGTTTCTTTAAGTACAGAATGATGTCTTTTTTTTCCCCTTGAGGTTGTAGAGAGGAAAGGAAGAAGGAAGAGGAAAGGGAAGGAACTGATTAGAAGGGAAGGAAGAAGGGGGGAAGGAAAAGGGGAAAATTACATGCTAAGCCACTAGACTGAGTACTTACATGTTTTACTACTTCAACAAATCTCAATATTGTATCTGTGTTTTAGAGATGAGGCAACTGAGTTTCCAGCTGAGCCAGAATCTGATCTCGAAGACCATACTTTTTCTCAAGTGAGGCCCTGGCCTTTCCTGAAAGCCATAAAACCAAGAAAGTAATTTAATACTGCTTTGTGTTTAATATTGCTGGGGAGTTCTATAGAAAGTAGAACAATTTTGATATATTAAAAGAAAAAACTTAGGGAAACTCTTCTTTTTAGAACTCTTCATGTGTTCATCTCCAGATCTTCACTCCTTATTCCTTGTGCATTCTTTGGAAATGCCTTGTTTCAGAACAATCTCCCATAATTTTTTTTTCTGTTGCTAATGTTGATATTTTACATCCTCATATGTTATCTTTTAGGAATCCTTCGCTGCTGGAGGCCTGCAGGGTAAATATTTACTCTTTTCCAGTACAAAACTTGAATTTTCCTCATTCCTTGCTCACATCCCTCTTTTCTCTCTATCTGCCACCTGCCTAGACATCAACAAAGAAAACCCCACAAAAGGAGTATTTTTTGTTCATACCCCAGAATAATTTATAAAATTGTTGTTGATACATAACATATTTGACTTCATCAATCATGTTCTTTCCTTAATACACAGAAATGACTACTTGTTTGGGTTCACATCATAAAAGCCAGACTTCATTTATTCAACAAATAGCCATTGAACCCTATTACATGTTAGGTAGTATTCCAAGTGCTGTGGACTTGACAGCAAATAAAGTTGAGAGAGACCCTTTTCTAGTTGAATAAAATAAAAAGAAAACCTCTTAAAGATTGCATAAAATCATAGCAATGCATCTCTCATATTTTATCAAGACCTGACATCACTTTTCTATATTCAGGGAGCCTAGGGAATTAGTATGTTTATGCCTGCAACTAAAAATTGCCTGTATCCCTTAAAACTCATTCCTCTAGTAGCTACAAGTGGACAACTGGCAATAATCATGGCATCAAAGACATATTTAGCCACTGTAAAAATGATAGATCTTTCACTTACTTTATATGTAAACAGAGGAGTTTGGTGTAAGGGCAAGAATATACAATCTAGAGTGGAGACTTAGAATATTCAGAAGGCTTCTGAAATATTGTGCTAAAACTGTCCAGTTCCAAGAGTTGTTTTTGGTGTTTTGTTTTGTACAAATTTATTTAGGAATAATTGGCATTTAAAAATTTCATATATTTAAGATGTACTATGTGATGTTTTGATATATGCACATTTTAAAATGATTACCACAATCAAGCTCATTAACATCAGCTCATACAGTTACCGTTTTTTAATGGTAAGAATGCTTAAGATCTACTCCCTTAGCAAATTTCAAGTATACAATGCATTTTTAATGCTGTATGTTAGATTTCCAGGACTTATTCATCTTACAAGGTAAAGCTTGTGCCATTTGACTAACTTCTCATATCTCTCAAACCCCAACCCCTAGTGATCACCTTTTACTCTCTATTTCTATGAATTCAATTTTTTTAGATTCCATATATAAGTGAGATCATGTGGTCATTTAGCATAATTACCTCTATCTTCATCTATATTGTTGCTGATTTTTGCAGCTATGTTAACAAAAGATACTGGCTGTAATTTTTTTTTTTTTTTTGTGGTGTTCTTGTATGGCTTTTGATTCAGGGTAGTGTTGGCCTCATAAAAAGAGTTTGGAAGTGTTACCTCCTCTTCAGTATTTTGGAAGAACTTGAGAATGATTAGTATTACTTCTTATTTCAATGTTTGGAAGAATTCACCAGTGAAGCCATCAGAGTCTGGGCTTTTCTTTGTTGAGAGATTTTTGTTTACTGAATTAATCCCCTTGCTCATTATTGATCTACATGTTGTCTGTTTCTTCATGACTCAGTCTGGGTAGGTAGTATAATTTTAGAAACTTGTCCATTTCTTCTAGGTTATCCAATTTTTTTAGGTTTACTATTTTTTAGTAGTCTTTTATAATTATTTGTATTTCTGTGGCATTAGTTGTAATGTATCCTCTTTCATTTATAATTTTATTTATTTGAGTCTTCCCTTTTTTACTCTTAAAGATTTTTAATTTTGTTTATCTTTTCAAAAAACCAACTCTCACTTTCCTTGGTCTTTGAAATTGTTTTTCTAGTCTCTTTCCTTTATTTCTGCTCCAATCTATATTATTTCCTTCTTTTTACTAACTGAGCTTAATTTGTTCTTGTTTTTGTAGTTCTTTGGGGGTAATGTTAGGTTGTTTATTTGAAATCTTTTGTTTTTGTTCATGTAGGTATTCATTGCTAAAAACTTCCATTAGAACTGCTTGTGCTTCATTCCATAAGTTTGGTATGTTGCCTTTCTATTTTAATTTATCTCAAGACTTTTTTTTATTTCCTTTTTGATATATTCTTTAATGCATTGTATATTCAGGAGTATATTTAGTTTCTACATATTTGTAAATTTTTCAAATTACTTTCTGTTAATGATTTCTAGTTTCATATCATTATGGCTAGAAAAGATACTTGATATGGTTTCAATCCTCTTAAACTTGTTAAAACTTGTTATGTGACATAACATATTATCTATTCTGGAGAATATTTTGTGTGTGCTTGAGAAGATTATGCACTCTACTGCTGTTAGATGGAATGTTCTGTATTGATTTTTCCAGTCAGGATGATCTATCCATTGTTAAAAGTGGGGCATTGAAGTCTTCTACTCTAATTGTATTATTATTCTTCCCTTTAGATCATTTAATATTTGCTTTGTATATTTAGATGCTCCAATGTTGGGTGCATATATATGAAACCAGGCCATGGATCCAAGTTTTCTGACTCCTCATTCAGTGTTTATTTCACTACTTCTATTAACTCTATCTTTGAGCTGTAAAACACAAAGATTTACAGGTTTTATGCATTCACACTTTTCTAGAATATGTGTTTTAACATAAAAATTAATGAAAGACCTACCAAATATAAGACTCTTAGGTAATTCTATTGTCACATTTTATTCACACTTCTATGAATAGCCTCAAAAATTACAATTTGATGAGCTTCAATCTAGAAAGACTTCAGGAAATATGAAAAACATTACTTTGTGTGAAGTTGTAGAGGAATTGGAAAAGATGGAAAGCAATATCTTCTTCTCTGACTTACAAACATTGCAGATGACATTCATAATGAAAAGTGGAAAGAGAATTCATTGAATGCACATTAATAATTTGACCTCATTCTGTGATAAATTTCATAATCTCTCTGAAACATAAAATATAAATGTAGTTTTATATATTTATAATAGAGAAATTAATTGCTCAATTGAAATCCTTAATCTTATTCAGGTGTAAAAAGGTATCCACAGGAGATATTAATAAAAGCCCCCAGAAAAATACTGTCTAGTGATTCTCTTTGGGTGTTGGAGACTTGCCATATAATTGTGCAGCTTAAGAATTAATCTTAGGAGAAGGAATACGTGCCCAGCCCAGAGCGGCGTAAGAGTCATACGTTCCGGCTTAGGTTCACCTAACAAACAGGGTTGCTGCTTGAAGGCATGACAAAGAGTTTGAGCTTCTGCACGTAAGCAAATGTTGCCCAGCCCCACAGCCCTGGAGGTCTGGAGGCCACTTGATAAACATCTTGCCCTTTGGGGTACTACCTGAGCTCATGGGATGGCTGTTTAGCCAATGACGGGTAAGATCCCTCGAGGAGGGACAACCTAAGACAGGCACAGCCACAGGGGGTCAGGCCAAAAGGGATGGGAACAGAAAGTTTCCCTTTGTGGCTGCATTGCTTATCTGTGCTTATCTCAAACTCTGGCTTATGGCCGTTGCCTTAAGCAACCGCATTAAGACCCTGAGTCATGGGACATCTGTGTCCTTAGGCTATGTGTTCCGGAATTCATGGCCGTTGCTGCAATACCTGGGTGGTCACGTATAAGGAAGTAACTTTGATTTTTAGAGTATACAAATAAAATGACTGGTGCTTACAGCACTGGTCTTTATGTGTGTCCATGTCTTTCTTTGTGTGTTTCTCTGTGTGTTATGTTCATCCCCCGTCCTGCAAACGGGCCACGACAGTCTAGTGATTCTCTTTGGTTATCTATAATTTTTATTTAGTTTATTTTGCTGTTTCTTTAATATTTTTTTAAAACCATGAAAGAAGCTTCCAAAAAGAATGATAAACATTGGATGGAGGGCAGGCGGGAGGGGGGAAGTAGTGTAGAGTTACATAATGTGTGCCATCCGCACCACCTGGGGATTGGACTCGCTTGAAGCGCTGGCATGTGGGGGGGAGGGGGGAAGGGGCAATGTATGTAGCCCAAACAATATTTGTACCCCCATTACAAGATGGAATAAAAAAAAAATTTAAAAAAAAACAAAACAATATTCTTCTCCGTTGATTAGCACATTTTAGTATGCTATGTCTGTCTGGACTGAGTATCTGAAAGATTCTCTCCTGTCTGGGTCTTGTATTCCTTTGCCAAAAACAAAAGAAATATTTCTAGCTACATGTCACTTTAACCAGAGAAGTTTTCATATTTACAATGAAAACAATACTTGTTATAGCTGGGATATTATATACATCACCAAAATTTAATCTTAGTTTGTGGGGGTCAGTGTAGATTGCCTTACCTGGAAACACCCAATTCTATTCATAGTTGTTGAGGTCAAACATTAATCTTCATTGTACTCATACTAATTGAGACCCTCACTGAGTTAAATGGACATATAATCCCTGACTCTTGTGACCACCAAGTATTTCTTTGATTGTTTTGTCATTTTTGTAGAACTGTAAATTTTACTTAAAATGGCCATTGTTCACTTAATCATTGCCCAGTCCAAGTGTGTGAAATAATTCTGGCAAATGTACAAGAAATAAATCATAAACTTATATATTTATAAAATACTTAAAATGGTTTAAATCTGATTCTTAGTACTTACCACGTTAGGCCAGTGAAAGTTTCAATTATGGAAGGGGACTGCTGGGTCCCTACTCCATTGTAATCCAAGCCCTCGTAGTCTATATAAACCAATGACTACTGCTTCCATATCACACTAAGCGGACATGAAATGTTTTTCAAGGTTGACAATCAGAGTTAGTTCCAGAATTGCTAGATAAACTCCAAAGCCATAGGCTGTAAAGAAAGTATTTCCCTTTCAACCCCCACTATCCTCAAAACAATTCTATTCTCCTCTACTCTCTCTCTCTCTTCAACTATATGGCCCAGGCTTTCACAAAATGTTGGAAAGTAGCTTAATTTTCAACAAATTTTGTTTTTTTCCCTGAAAAATTCCTGAGGCCAGAAAATACAAAAGTACAAAGAGAAAGAGAGAGAAAGTGGAGAGAGGATAAATACAAATGTATAATTTTATGTGTTATCCTGCCACACAAGCAAAGAGGAGATAATAAAATCAGCTATAAACTATAATTCTTATTTTGGTCACTTTCTTTTCACTCCATTGGTAAGAAAATAAGTCCTAACCTAGAGTTATAAACACACAACATCCAACATTAAATGGATGAGCAAAACTGCAGTTTGTTAGTCACATACACTCATAGTCCAGGGGAAGAGAATATAGCATGTCATGTTGGACCACATGGAGGTTTCACTCAGGACAGAGTGAACAAACAGAGTCTATAGGAGGCAAATTTTGTAGTAACAAGATGGTGGCGTGAGTGCTTGTTCCCATGTGAGCATGCAAGGAACTTGTTTGAATAATTCAACAGGCTGACAGGGAACTGAAGCCTACTACTGAGAAATAAACAGGCACTGTGCCTAGTCCCTTTGATAAAGAGGATGTTTTGGCTAGGGGACCTCATCTGTGGGAGCATGGAGAAGGAGATATAAGTGTATTGGATTCTCATAGTTTCCCCAGATGTAAAGGCACACATAACACTGGGCCACAATTTAAGGCCATATACATACTTCTGTCAACAGAGAAAGTCTGAGATTCTCTGCTATAAATTGCAACATTCTTTTGCTACCCAAGTGGACACAGTACATAGGTAATTAAAATTTCTGAAAACCTATGAAAAACATTAATTTTATTTTATAAATGTTTTTTTAAAAAGTATTTTACAAAGATATCTTTGGACTGAGATCCAGAATCGTTCTCCAGGCAACAAATCTCATGATTAAAAGCAGTGTCTCATTTTCAAAAATGTAATATTCATATAAGACCATTTGAAGAACTCAAAATAGCAAACATGAATTATTTTTCTGGGATTGTGAATGTGGATTGTGAATGTGCATATTAAGCATATGAAAGCCCTTACAGTAATTGATATGATTGAATATTCATTTTCTCATCCAAATGACCTCTGCCTACAAAAGGCACCAATTACTATAAATTGAGCAGATGAAGGTGATTGTTTATCTCTGAGCATAGGATTAATGATGTTATAATTTGCAAGGAGGAGTATTACTTAGATCATGAGTATTACTGTCCTACTCAGTTTTGCATTGCTAGAAGGGAAATACCTGAGGCTGGGCAATTTATAAAGAAAAGAGGTTTATTTGGCTCATGGTTCTGAAAACTATACAAGAAGCACAATGCCAGCATCTTCTTCTGGTGAGGGCTTTGGTGAACATCCAGTCATGGCAGAAGGCAAAGGGGGAGAAGGCATGTCATATAGTGAGAAAAGAAGCAAGAGAGAGAGAGGAAGGGGTGCCAGGCTCTTTTAAACAACCAGTTCTTGTGTGACTAATGAAGCAAGAACTCATTCATTACTGTGGGAAGGGCACTAAGCCATTCATAAGGGATCAGCCCCCATGACCCAAACACTTCCCACTAGGCCCCACCTGCAACATTGGAGATCAAATTTTAACATGAGAGCTGGAAGGGACAAACATCCAAACTATATCATTACCAAAAAATTTTATAAGAGATTGAGGGCTGGGGATAAAAGACATGACTAAAATATATACTAAAATAAACATTTTTAAAAAGGAAATTAAAATATACACAATCATATTTTATGTAACCAGAAAAAGAAAAACAAGAGTTTAAAAAAATTAAATATTAAAGGGTATGATTCCTCTGACATTCTAATTTTATTAGCTAGAAGACTATTCTGAATTTCCTAGTTTGAGGGAAAGAGAAAGAAAATCCAAACCAAAGTGGCTTAGGCACAACAGAACTTTATTGTCCTACCTAATAGAAAACTCTCTTAAAGTTAGTGTTGACTTTAAGTTCAAATGTATATTTAGGTTCAAGTTTGTCACAGGTTTTTCCAGTATTTTGTTGAGAATTTTTGTATCAAGTTTCATCAGAGATATTAGCCTGTAGTTTTCTCCTTTTTTGTTATGTCCTTGTCTGGTTTTGGTATCAGTGATTCCGTCCTCACAGAATGAGTTTGGGGGAATTCCCTCCTGTTTAGTTTTTTAGTAATAGTTTCAGAATGAATGTTATAAGGTTTTTTTTGTATGTTTGGTAGAATTTAGCTATGAATCCATCCGGTCCTGGGCATATCTTTGTTAGGAGACTTTTTATTAGTGATTAAATCTTGCTATGTGATATTAGTCTGCTCAGGTTTTCTATTTATCCCTGATTCAATCTTGGTAGATTGTATTTTTCCAGGAATTTATCTATTTCCTCTACATTTACCAGTTTGTTAGTTGTTCATAATAGTCTCTGATGATCATTTGTATTTCTGTGGTATTAATAGTAATGTCTCCTTTTTCATTTCTGAAATTGTTTATTTGGGTCTTCTCTCTTCCTGGTTAGTCTAGCTAGTAGTAGTTTATCAATTTTGTTTAACTTTTCAAAGAACCAAATTTTAATTTCCTTGGTGCTTTTTTTTTTTTTTTTTTTTTTTTTTTTTTAGTTTCTATTATCATTTACGTCTGCTCTGATCTTTATTATTTCTTTTCTTCTGCTAATTTTGGTTGTGGTTTGTTCTTCCTTTTCTAGATCCTTGAGGTACATTGTTAGATTATGAATCTTTCTACTTTTTTGATGTAAACATTTATTACTATAAAGTCCCTCTAAGTACTGATTTGATATATCTCATAGGCTTTGGTATGTTGTGTTTTCATATTTATTTGTTTCAAGGAATTTTTTTTAATTTCAACCTAATCTTGTCATTGACTCAATGGTCATTTAGAAGCATGTTGATTAATTTCAATGTATTCACATAGTTTCCAAAGTTCCTTTTGCTATTGATTTCTAGTTTTATTAAATTGGCATATGAGAAGATAATTTATATGATTTCAATTAATTTTTTAATAGTTGAGACTTGTTTTGTTGCCTAACATTTGATTTATCCTGGAGAATGCTCCATGTGCTGATGACAATAATTTATGTTCTGCAGTTGTTGAATAGAATGTTCTGTAAATGTTTGTTAGGTTTATTTGCTCTAATACTCAAGTATTTTTGTTGATTCTCTTTCTAGAATGATTTGTCTAATGCTGAGAGTGAGGTTTTGAGGTTCACTCACTACTATTGTATTGTAGTCTATCTCTCTCTTTATTAATATATTTAGTAATATTTGCCATATGAATCTGAGTGCTCCAGTGTTAGGTACATATATATTTAGAATTGTTATATCTTCTTGAGGGACTGATCCCTTTATCATTATATAAATATTTTCTTCATCCTTTTATTACTGTTTTTTTAATTTAAAGTCTGTTTTATCTGATATAAACATGGTTGCTCCTGCTTATTTCTGGTTTCCATTTGTGTGAAATGTCTTTTTATATCCCTGTACTTTCAGTCTATATGTCTTTATTGATAAGATGAGTTTCTTGTAAACAGCATATTGTGAGATCATGTTTTTTCATTCAGTCATTCTACATTTTATAAGTGGACAATTTAATCAGTTTACCTTCAAGGTTATTTTTTTCTTATATTACATTCTATTTTTAGTTTTTATTTCTTTTATATTTTTATTTTTAATTATTATGGGTACATAATGGTTATATATATATTTATAGAGTATATGTGATGTTTTGATACAGGCATACAATGTGAATTAATAAAATCTGGGTAAGTGGACACAGAAATTATCATTTCTTTGTGTTAGGAACATTCTGGTTTCACTCTTTTAGTTATTTAAAGTATACTATAACTTACTGTTGATCATAGTCACTTTGTAGTGCTATCAAATATTACTCATTCTGTCTAACTATCTAACTATATTTATGAACCCATTAACCATCCCAACATTATCACCCTTGTCTGCTACCCTTCCTAGCCTCTGGGAACCATCATTCTACTGTCTCCATCAATTGTTTTTCATATTTACCTCCCACATACTAGTGAGAACATGTGACATTTGTCTTTCTGTGCTTAGCTTATTTCACTTAGCATAATGTTCTCCGTTTCCATCCATGTTGTAGTAAATGATGAGAGTTCTTTCTCTCTGAGTGCGTGGTAGAATTCAGCGATGAATCCAATAGGTCCTGAGTTTTCCTTTGATGGGAGACTTTTCATTACTGTTTCTACCTATTATTTGTTATTGGTTTATTAAAGTTTTGGATTTCTTCCTGGTTTAATCTTAGTAGGTTGTATGTATCCAGGAATTTATCCATTTCTTCTAGATTTTCTAATTTATTGGCATATAGTTGCTCATAGTATTCTCTAATGATCCTTTGGCTTTCTGCAGTATCAGTTGTAATGTCTGCTTGTTCATATTTGATTTTATTTATTTGGATCTTCTCTTTTTTCCCTTAGTCTGGCTAAAGGTATGTTAATTGTGTTTATCTTTAAAGAAACCAACTTTTTAATTGATATTTTGTATTTTTTTGCTTTCACTTTTATTTCTTTCTTCTCTGTTCTTTATTATTTCTTCTGTTTTACTAATTTTGGGTTTGATTTGCTCTTGTTTTTCTAGTTCTTTATGATTCAATGTTAGGTTGTTCCTTTGAAGCTCTTCTACTTTTTTAATGTAGGCACTTATTGCTATAAACTTCCCCTTTTATTACTGCTTTTACTATACCCTATAGATTTTAGTATGATGTGTTTTCATATTCATTCATTTTGAGAATTTTTTACTTTTCTTCTTAATTTCTTCAGTGACCCACAGGTCATTCAGGAGCATATGGTTTAATTTCCATGTGTTTGTATATTTTCCAATGTTTGTCATGTTATTGATTTCTAGTTTTATTCTAATGTGGTCAGAGCTAATACTTGGAATGATTTCAAATTTATTTTAAAAACTTTAAGAGTTATTTTGTGACCTAGCATATGGTCTATCCTTGAGAATGATCCATGAGCTGAGGAAAAGAACCTGTATTCTGCAGCTTTTGGATAAAATATTCTCTAAATATCTGTTAGTTCCATTTGATCTATGGTGCAGATTAAGCCTAATGTTTTTTTGTTAATTTTCTATCTGGATGATCTGTCCAATGCTGAAATTGGAAAGTTGAGTTGTCCAATGATTATTATATTGTAGTCTCTCTCTTTATCTCTTATAATATTTGCTTTATATATCTGGGTACTCCAGTGTTGGGTTCAACTATATTTAGAGTTGTGATATCCTCTTGCTGAATTGACCTCTTTATCATTATATCATGGCTTTATCTCTTTTTATAATTTTTGTCTTTAAATCTATTTTATGTGATAGAAGTATGACTAGCCCTGCTATTTTGGGTTTCTATTTGCATGGATTATCTTTTTCCATCTTTTTACTGTCAGTCTATGTGTGTCTTTATAGGTGAAGTGGGCTTTATTTAGACTACATATAGTTGGTTCTTTTTTTATTCTTTTTGTCACTGTATGTCTGTTAACTGGAGAGTTCAGTCCATTTGCATTCAATGTTATTATTGATAAGTATGTTACTATTGCCATGTTATTATTTGATTTCTGGGTTTTTTGTGGCCCTCTCTTTCTTTCTAACTTCTTTTCTTGCTTCCTTTGTTAAAAGTGATTTTCTCTAGTAATCTGTTGTAACTTTTTGTCTTTTATTTTTTATGTATCTGTTGTAAGTTTTTTATTTGAAGCTACCATGAGGCTTGCAAAAAACATTTTATAACCAACTATTTTAAACATATGAAAACTCTGCTTACAAACAAAGAAAAAAATAAATAAGAAAAGAGAAATCTAACAGAAATTCTACACTGTACTCCATTCCCCCACTTTTTAACTTTTTGTTGTTTCCATTTATATCTTTTTATACTATATATTGCTAAAAATATTTTGTAGTTATTTTTGATAGGTTTGTTTTTTAGTCTTCTTACTCCAGATATAAGTAGTTTATACATCAAAAGTAAAGCTATAGAATATTCTTCATTTATGTACTTACTGTGTAAGTTCAGTTTGTACCTTCCCATGATTTCTTATTGTCCACTAATGTCCTTTCCTTTTAAGATTGAAGAACTACTTTTAGCATTTCTTGCAGGATGGGACTGGTGTTGATTAAATCCCTCATTTCTTTCTGTCTTTCTTTCTGTCTCTCTCTCTCCCTCTCTCTGTTTTTCTCTCTCTTACTCACATGCAAACACACCATACCCCTGCCCCTCATCCCCTTCTCCACTTTGCAATCCAAGACTGAAAACTGGTGGATACACACAGTGGAAGAAGCTTGGATGCCTGAATTCTCTGCTTGGAGGACAGACAGGTAGGAGAGCTGTCCAACAACCTACGTCTTCATCAGACATTGTTTTAGGAGTATTTGTTACTGAAGTTAATCTAACTTACGCAAATAGATAATTTGTAGTTTAGTCCTACTATAGACTACAACAGTTTAGTCCTACGATAGATACTATAACAGTAAAAATGAATTATTTATAGTTACAAAAATATAAATAAATCTCAGGTGAATTGAAGTCTAAGAAGCAAGTTGAAATATAGTACATAGAACATAAATTCATTCATATAAATCTCAAAGATATGAAAGACTATGCTATGCATTATTTAGTGTTTCTAACATGTGTTAAAAATATAAATAAAAACAAGGTAATCATAAACACAAAATTAAGGATGGTGGCTACTTTTGAGTGGTAGTAATGGAAGAGGTTAAAATGCAAGGGCATATTCAGAAAGAACTTTGGTGTAATAAAAATGTTCTTTTTTCTAAAATGGGTATTGGGTGCATGGCATTTTTTTTGTATCTCTATTTTAATTTTTAATATTTTTTATCTACTTAATATTTCAAATTTTTAGTGAAGAGTAACTTAAAATCAGTCCAATTATTGCAAAACAGGAAAAAAGTAGTTTCCAGTTAGCAATTTCTCCCGAAGAATTTGGCAAGAAGAAAGATCACCAGGCAGATGTTCTGAAGAACTAGACTATGTAGCCAATAGAAATTGCAACAGAGTTATTCTGGAGAAACAAAAACATATTAATCAAAGGCCAATTGAAATAATTTAACTTATAATTTTCCTAAAATTGAGAAATTCGTAATCATCTGCTGAACTAATATATGGTTGGTTTTCAAATGGAGGACTATAAGCATAGGCTTACTCAGTTGGAGGTTCTTATAAACAATATCTGGTTGAAAAAGATGACTGGAGAATATTTTTTCTTTGACATTTTTAAAACAGCAGATAGAATCATAGAATGTCAGGACTGAATGATCCCTTAGAAATTCTACACCAATGGTTCTCAGTCTTGCCTGAATATTAGGATCACCTAGGGAGTTTTTTAAAAAATCTCAATATTCAGTTTGAACCAGAGACAAATTAAATCAGAATATCTGGGGTTAGGACCTAGGCATTAGTATTTTTAAAGATCCCCAGATGATTTCCATGTTCAGACAACATTAAGGACCACTGAGCTAGAGCAACTCCTTTTTTTTCACAGTTGAAATGTCTGGAATTTAAAGAGGTAGGTTGTATTGTATAAGCTCACATAGCTGGTTTATTATTTTTTATCTTTGTTCCTGTCTTTGATTTTTTAATGTTATTGCTTCCCCTATGTTTTAAGTCTTAAGCAATAAGTTCTTTCTATTCAAACTATTTTCAGAGTAATTTTTAATTTCCCCATAAAGAATGTCAGTTCAACTATCATTGACATATTAAAGCATCTTCTTTATCTATGCTTCTATCTATCTAGTAATCATATGCACACACAAGGTGTTTAACATTCATTCGTTCTAAACTTGTTCAACATTAATTGGATACCAATAGTGTTCTAGAAACCAAGCTAATAAAATTACCATAATTGGAGAGATTGGTAATGAGTAATTATTGAATTTCTACCCAAGTCCCTAAAGCAACAAGGACCAGTGCATTATACAAAATATATCTGACTGCAAGTAAATGAGAGATGGATTTCTCTTCTTCCAAAGAGCGTCATACCCATATCTGGACACTGTATCATTACTTGTTCCTATTCCTGGTTATATCCACACCAACACCTGGCTCTCTGGTCATCATGGACCATACCATATTTCCTATTAACACTCATTATAGAACTTGTCACTTGGTAGGGCTTCTACTTGCTCAACATCTGTTCCCAGAACTCTCCCTCTGAAATTCAGGGATTTTTTTTTTTCCTCTGGTATCTCCTGGTCCATATGTTTTAGGCAGATTCTCAGATCTTCATATGCAAATTATAAGTTAAAGTCTCTGTTAACTTTAAAAGGGTGAAAAGCATCAAATTATGTTGTGAGCATTTTCTAATCATTCCTTGTGGATTTTATTTAAGGACTCTAATACAAATGTGGTGGGATTTGGGGATCTGTCAATCCACCTCAGCCATCAATGATATGTGTAAGCTTTGATGGGCTCTGGTTTTCTGAAAAATTCCCATTTGAATATGTATATGCTACTTAAGGTTGGGGCTGAAGTCTAGGATGGGTGGCAGGGAATATCTACAAAGGAACAACAGGCCAAATGGAGTTGCAGCGGCTGATGGGATGAAGTGGGGATGGTGGACTGAAGCCCATGATATAAGGCACTTGGAGTAGGGAGGTAGAGAGGGCAAAGCTGAAAATATTAAGGACATCAAAGGCATATTTGGTCTACTTCAAAAATTGCTAAGAATCAGTGCTGGCTTATTGCAGCCCCATTTAATAAGGGGAAATAAGAATCATGCCTATTTTAAAGTTAAAAATATTCACTGATATTTTCTGTGATTTAAAAAGCCAAAGAAAACAACTAGAAAAAAGTGTATCCACATGTCAATGGCTGTGGCCTCTAGTGGTGAAACTAATTGGTAATATGATTTTTATATTATACTCTATATTTCTCAAAATCTTTATAATGAGCATGATTATAAGAAAAGAGCAACACTAGAAATATAATTGTGGATAAGATGGCAAAATAACTCAAGAATATGCCTTCTATGTTTACTTTGTGTCTTTCCCCTGACCTGCACAATGTAAGACTGAACACACATAACTAAACTCAAATAAGGCCTATCTGTGAAATAATAGTCCCTCCCCAAATGAACAGAGAATATAATGAGGTGAAGGAAAAGTAACACTGCTGGCCTTTTTACTCTTCTTTGTAGGTTTTAAGAGTTTGCATGTAGACATGACTTAATCAAGACATTTATGAGGATATAACATAATGTGTGATACCAAAGGAACACATGCCATCTTACTATAATGAAACTCATTATAAACCTCCCAAGTGTCTGTGCCAGGAAACTCAGGATAAGATTGGCCTGCACTGAGAGCTCCTTTCTGAGAGATTCTAACTGAAGGAGAAATGGTGGCGACCCATATTCACCCTATCAGCCCTGCCAGCTTCTGATACTCGCCCACCAGTATGAAGGGCAGTTTATCTCCTGGACTGGAACCTCTGATTTCCAGGATTATTGCAACCTGACATTTACAAATTCTTGCAGAAACAGGCATTGGTGAGCATCCTGTGCTGTTATCACACACCCTGGGCCTAGACACCTTCTGGCTGTGACGGAGAAGCCACTGTTCTGCTAACTTATCTCTGAGTTCACAGCTTCTGCACACCCCCACGTTTTCCATGGCCCCCCCAACATCCAAACACTTTCTTATCGACAAGCCATGCACTGATGGTTTTCCTCTAATGGAATTACTGATCTGCTGCAAGAGACTTGTCTAAAGCTCTTCAAAATTTGTCATATTTGAAGAAAGCTTCACCTTCATGTTTTGGAGACCTCCAATCTGCTAGCAATTTTAAAGGAAATACGCATGCACTTATTACAAAAAGAAAGTCTGTGGGCTTTTTGCCATAAGTTAGCAAAATCCAAGTAGGCTTGGAAACAACCCAGCATCATCACCTCATGTTGAAGATGAAGAAACACAAGCCTAGTTAGGATGCCTATATTCAGGGGAAGAGTTGGGACTGAAAGCATGTGTTTTTGTTTTTGTTTTTTTTTTCTTGCATCAGGAGACCCACCCTGTAGAGAAGGTCACAAACGATCTGAAGAGTTTCATAAAGCCTATTGTTCTGAATGCCACAATTCTGCTCGCCAAGGGGGCTTGGATAGAGACCCTGAAGAGCACAGCAATGATATGGAAACCCTAGAGAAGAGAAAATAGCTTCATTACTAAGATCAAAGTCATCCTAGTTTGACATAACCACCACTAACTAGAAAAAAGAAGGTATCTAATCTGCATGATGCCAATCTGACAAGTGGTGTTTTTTTTGTTTTTTTTCTCCCTTTGATGTCAGCTTTCTGGGGATGGAGTGGGGAGACCTGCAGTGGTGTTTGCTCAGCCCTCAAGAGCTAGTCAGCCCATGTTATGTGACTGCTGTGCCAGTGAGGTCAGTTTGGACCATTCTGGTTTTCGCATAATTGGGAAGCAGATCCCTTAGCCGGGCTGCTCAAATCAGTCGCCCAGCCCCTCTCTCCCTGCTTCAAGTCCTGAATGCTGAATGAGCTGACAGCCCATTGATTGTCAAGTTCTGCTTCCCCATGGCCAAAGACCCATATGAAACACATGTGGACTTTCATCAGTGTTCCAAATCCTGCAAGGCTTGAAGTGTGTTTTTAGGTCACAGTTCACACGAAATTAGTAATAGCAGCCTGCACAGCTGTCCTTTTCTGAAATCTTTGTACAATTTTTTTTTCCCCAAATGCTCTTAACTAATTTTGGAGTCTAGACTGTTGAATCTCAATACTCTCTAATCTGTTTCATCGCTTCAAGATGGCTAGGAGCATTTACAGAAAACATTAGTCATCAGTTGAATAGATCACTGATAAGGTACCAAGTTTGCTCAGCTAACTGCCATTGTCTGTCTTTCTTACTTTTTAGCTAGTTGCCACCCACGGGCACTTCCTTGCCTATCTATTCTTTTGTTCTTTCCTCTTCACTCTCTCCATATTTCCTCCTGATTGTGGTCACCGACTCTTATTCTTATTCTCCTCATTCTGAGATAATATATGTGAAAACACTGTAAATTCTACACCAATGCAAAGTATCTATATTACTATAGCTCATACATTTCCAACCTGGTTTTGTGAGGGGGTGTGCATGTGCAGTGTGGGTGGGTTTATGAGTATGGGGAATGAAGCCAGTTTTAGTCTTAGTCTATGAATGATCCACCCTCCTAGACCAATATCTCCACTAACCTTCCTACCTAAAGGGAGCCTGAACTTATAGAGTAGGCAAGACCCAGATACATCTAACTAATTACAAGTTTCAGATTTGTGGTTTTGTTTGAAGCTACAGCAGTAGAGGGACTGTCCTAGTTAAGCTAAGAGGCAGACACATTTTGTTTGTATTCTCTTATCTTCCCTGTCTCCTGACATTTATATTTCTCCATCCAAATACTCCAATATCCTTTACTATTCTCCAGTGAGTCTAAACTCCCCTATTGATTAATGCTTTCAGAACCATATTAAGCAATGCTTGGTGCTTATAAATCAACTTCCTCCCCAAACTGAAACTTTCATGCATGTAGACTACAGAAGGAAAATGTCCTATTATTTTGGTCCATGCTAGAGTGTGATAAGATAATAAAAACATCTACATGGTTAATTTCATGTTTAATAATTTAGTAATTGATACAAATGGATGGGATGGTTTAAAAAGCCTCTAGAAAAATTTTTGAGAATGAAATATTTCTAAAGATCGCTTAATTTTAGAGGAGGCTCTCTGTTCTGACACGTAGGAGGCAATCTTCAACCTGGAAAATACAAAACAGTGAAAGAAGGTGGTAAACACCCATTAAAAACCAGGTAGGGTACTGGCCAAGCACTGTGTTGTGGCAAGAGCTGACACATGATAGCTGTTGGAACTGCTCTAAGGCATCCATTAGAGCCTGGCATCATCAATCACTTTTCATATTGATTAGTTCACAAAGGACAGACCTCATTTCTACTAGGATCATGTGCTCACAGAAAACATTAATCTAGGACCATATAACATTTTAAATAAGTTGATTTATTTGTTTTCTAGAAGAAGAAATCTAAATTGCCCTGTGATCTATTTGAAATTTAGGAATAGAGATCATAAAAATATATTTACTAAATTGATTTTTTTTAAAAAAAAACATTAAAAAGCAATTAATGCGTTGGTCATAAAAGAGGAAAAGAGAATAATCAAACAGGCAAGAGACCAAGAGATAAAAATACAGCAAGAAAAAGGCAAAGAGTCATAGAAAGAGAAAAACAGGCCCAAAGAAATAGTAACAGAGATATATCAAGAGATGACAATTGCAATTATATTAAAAAACATGCATGAAGAGAAAAGAAAGACAAGAAAGATTGTACATATCTACCTGAGATATATATATATATATATATATATATATATAATCTCTGTGCATAGAACGACAGATTAAAAGCATGGAAAACAGACACACATGAAGACACATTGTGATAGCTTTATATGTGTCAACGTGGCTAGATTGAGCTGCATTTCCCAGATTTTCCCTTTCTGTATCTTTCCACTTAGGGTGAGGCACAGAGAAACTCCTGTGCAAGATTTGGATGTAAAGAGGTGGCTACTTTTGTAGGTACACAAATTGTCACTTATCCTCTGGCTCACTTTGTTATGTGAGACAGGGGCTAGGCCTACAATGGCTCCACTCTTTTCTGAATTCTCCTTCTGCTTCTCTAACACCTGTGAGTGTGTGTGTGTGTGTGTGTGTGTGTGTATAGCTCTATGTTGAAGAGCCTTGGCTTCTGCAGGAAACACATTCCATCATGGTAAGAGACAATAAGAACTGTTACTTGTCAGTTCCAGCTCTCCTCCACTTTACGTTCATCTTCCCTTATTCTCATGGACTTTAAATATTAGCATCAGTTGCAAGGACACAGCTGCACAGAGACTACCTAATCGGCTCCCACTCTTGTAATTGATTGCATAAAGTCAAACACCTGAAACAAATCCCTTACTATAAATACATGAATGAATGATTGAATGAGTGAGTGAATGAACAAATATAGCTCCCAGTGGCTCTGCTTTTCCAATTGCATCCTGACTGATATAGACAGATAAATCAAAAATCAGGCTTCTAAAAGTTGAAGAAATAGCATCCCTAACCTTTACAAATTGTAGCCCTGCTATTGTGGACCCTCCCCTTTATCTAACACAATTCAGTTCAGAATCAGATTCTCATGCATGGGAGCTCCTCCATCCCTAATTTGACAAAGTAGTTATTTTATCATTCAGAATGTGAAAGGAGAGTAACTGGAAAGAAATAACCTCAGCTAGTTAGAATTTTCCAAAGCCATGCTTAGACATTATCACTACTAACTTTACCTCTGACCTAACATTAAGAGAAGTATATGAAAAAGGTATATCAAAAATACATGTTCTGATAGTTAATACAAAATTATGCATCTCTTATCATTTCTAATTTATAGTCTTCTTTGAAGGGTTAGTGAATCTTCCATATTATCATCTTGCTTGAGTCATTCTTATGTAAATATTGACATCATTTGAAATTTATAGAATTTAACTCCAATTTACACAGTGCCATGTACTATTATCATAAATATTTCTTCTTTATGATTTTGATCAATAATAATAAAGTCAGCTAGTGATAGTCAAGAGTCTTCATATAACTCATTTTGCATTGGCAAATTATATTTTTACTATGCCCTTCTATGAAATAAATGCCTGCCTACATTTTGGAATTGTCTTCAACTTTACCGGGAGAGAAAAAAAGTTTAAATGTATATCCCCACATGGCCCAGGCCCATAGAATCTATCACAGGACCATCCAATAGAAATATAATGTAAACCACATCTGTAATGTTAAATTTCCTAGAAGATACATTTTAAGAAAAGTAAAAATAAATCAAATTTATTTAACAATATATTTTATTTAACCAATAATTATTTTAATATAGCCAAAATATTCTTTTGATAATCAATACAAAAAATTAAGCGATTTTTAAAATTTCTTCTATACAAAGTAAGTCCTTGAGTCTTGGAGTGCATTTAAAATTTCAGCACACCTCAGGTAAGACGAACCACAATTAAAGAGCTCAGTAATAACTATATGTGACTAATGGCTACTATATTGGATGGTGTGGTTGTTGTTAAGTCTGGTAGATGAAGAAAGTGGTAGGCTTGAATTTGTTTACTCAACTCAGGGAGCAAAAGCACAAGATAATTTCCTCTAAGAGATTGTGAAATCTTATGGGCCAGAAAACTTTTTTTGTAAACCTAAGTTGGGTTTCTCTTCATAGAGGGAGGCTGTACTCTAAGCAACCTGGACGAAATCCACCTCACCTCGTTAGAGTATGGACAAGACCCATCTGGAGCCAAATTGGGATTGTGAGCCTCTGCACAGTTTCACTGTAATGTCGTCAGCGCAGGCCTGCTTTGGGATGTCTCTGACCACAGAATTCCATGGGGTGGCCAAGGCTGACCAAGTCAAGTTGTGGGAACTTGGCACAAAGAGATCCCCTTATGTCGCAGCAAGCCCAACTGAACACTTGGCAGAAAATTATGCGGCTTGCTCTGGGTATCTTTAGTACCATTGGAAAGGGGTTTCTGGGGAGTAGTGAGGAGCAACTCTGGCAGAAATTAGGCTCCAAGGATGGGTGAAGGTCCAAGAAAATTCATTCTGATCAAATCCACTACGCCACACAGCAAATGTGTCTCAAGTCAACAACCACCACAACAATGTTAGTAGTACCTACCAATCAGTGAGCATCCCCTGCCATTAAAAAAATTTTTTAAAGTATACAATGACTACAACTACAACAGGATGTACTTACTAGATGCATAGCATATGCCAGCCACTCGTCCAAATGCTTCTACATTTTATTATATTTTATAACTGTACAAGATGAGTATTTTTACCCTCATTTTAAAGACAAGGCAACTGAGACTCCAGAGTAACTTGTCCAATGTCACACTGTTAGAAAATAGAGAATTAAAATAGAAACTTAGTACATATAACCCCCAAAATACACATTAGAGGTTAGAAGCAAAATAGCAGTTGCAAAAGCACAAAAGTAAAACGGAGGTTTTCTTTAGGTAGAGAAGCAGTTGAGAGTAGCCCTTTCTCTTCCAACAAATTGTAGGGTTGTCTCTGTCCATTTGGGCTGCTATCACAAAATGCCATAATCCAGGTAGCTTATAAATAACATAAATTTATTTCTCACAGTTGTGGAAGCTGGGAAGTTCAATACCAAGACACTGGCAGATCCAGTGTCTAGTGAGGATCACTTCTGGGTTTATAAAAGTCATCTTGCTGCCTTCTCACATGATGGAAGGGGAAAACAAGCTCCCTTAGGTCTATTATATTAATACACTGGCGATCGCATAACTTAATCACATTTTAAAAAGCCCTATGTTCTAACACCATCACCTTGGGGGTTAGAATTTCAACATATGAATTTGGGGAGTGGGGCACAAATATTCAGACCATAGCAAGGGTGTTAAAGCATTTCGTAGTAATAGGATTGTAGCTGAGGACTTGACTGCCTAGCTAGAGATGGCATTTCACAGGCCCGCTTGTGGTTAGGTATGGCCGTATATGTGACTAAGTTCTCAACAGTGATATGTGAACAGAAGTGACATGTGTCACTTCGTGGTTGGAGCCTTAGAACTGTAGGTATGTCTTTGCTTTCTCTTTTCCACTGGCTACAATCTGAGCATGTCAGTCACTTAGTTTTATCCTCGGATATGAAGACCATGCCCTATTTGACAATAGAATTATGTCGTAGAAGGAACTTGATTATACCATTGACCATGAGTAACAGAGCTGCTACCCCTTCCTGGACTGCTCACTTACTATTAATGTTATAACTCTATACGATGAGTATTTTAATCCTCATATTAAAGATGAGGCAACTGAGGTCATAGCATGAGAGAGAAATAAGCATCTATATTCCTTAACCTTGTTTTGGGGAGTATTTCTGTTACTGCAGCTTATTCCAACCATATAAAACACAGAAAAATCTGCCACTCTGAAGTGAGGGCTATGCATGCAAGCATTGCAGAAGATGGCTTGCCCTCCCCATCATTCCTATCCTCATATTTCAGCAACACAACTAAACAAATATTCAGGATCTCTTTAGTTCCCAAAATTTTTTGAAACTTTTGTATTGCTTTATATCATCTGGCATGACTTAAAAGGAAGATTATGCCTGTCATAAGTAAATTTTGTAAATACTACCTCAGAGAACTGTATATAAAATTAGTCAATGTTTACTCCATATTTATAAGTAAATTATAGTGAAAAATACCAAGCTATATGGGAACATGTACATAAAACAAAATTATGCTGAGGCACCTAATCTAATGTGTTAAGGGACATTTAGCTTCTCAGTCCATGGATTTCCATCAATGAACAGAGAGAATATTATAGCCACTACTTTAAACATGTGAAGAAATTAAATGTAAAACCATCTGAACAGCTTTGGAAAAAAATAAATTCTGCACTCAAGATAATTGAGTAGGGCCATATAATAATCAACTAGTGCTAAGACAGTGCCAGTTAAGAAGTGACACTGAAGTTCTCCCTAGAAAACAACAACTAGCATTCATTTATCACTCATTGGTCTAAAGATAAACTGTGGTTGAGCTACAATCATCCACTGGGCTCCAATTTGCAGGTTGGGTTCAAGTTTACTCTCCATACCTCCTCATTGCCTTTGGAACAGCCAACTAGCTTGGACATGGTCTCCTTATGCAAAAGCAAAAGTGAATAAGGGAGAGAGAGAGAGCAGACGCTGCTTCTCAAGGTCTCAACACTGCTGCTAACACTTTTCTTGGTTAAAGTAGTTCCTATGACCAAACCAAACAACAAGGGACAAGTAAACTCATTCCAGCCCCTACAGAAAACACTTCCAACTCACAGGATGAAGGACATGGATGTATAGTTATATAATATTAGGAGAAAATACTTGAAACCAATAATACCCAATTTCCCACTGGCCAGAGTATAAATTTAGGTATATGTAATTATAAGGCTCATGTACTTTCCACTAAGTCATATTTCCCAGATATATAATTTTATTTTTTATATATATTTCATCACTTAATGTTAACAATAGTCGCATGAAGTATGTATCATTGATCCCATATTAGAGATGAGGATCCTGAGGTTTATTAAGTTTAAATAACTCAGTCAATGTCAGACAGTTAAGTATTGGAAGAGCTGAAGTTCAAATTAGGTTTTTTGTTTGTTTGTTTTTTTAAATTCATGCTCTTTAAAGTGTGAAGGGATTAAATAATGTTACAGAACATTACAGTGTGCTCCCCAAAGACTGTCATTGCATGAACTACTCAGAAAGCCTTTATCCAGCATTTACTATGTGAGGGGCACTGTAGCAAGGACTCAGGGTAAACAAATTAGTGAATACATAACTTTTAACTTGAGCTCCATGTTCAAGTCAACTAAAAACATCCTCAGCCAATTAAAATCACTCATGTTTTGCTTGATGAACAACGAGCTATTTTATGGTGTTATAATAATTCCCAGTCACACACAGCCTGCTCCTTTTAGTCATTGGTGTTTGTTTTGACTTTTCTTGCATGTCTCACTTTAAAACATATTCTTTCCCTAAGAGTCAATTGTTTATTTTTGCTCATAAGGACACACACAAATAACACCAGAGAGGTATCCTTATTACAAATAATTACTCTAGTCATCCTTTAAGATGCATTTTTCCTTTTGATGAGTTTGAATTCTAGATTTGATCCAGCATACTTGTTTGGTCATAATTTTGATTTAAAAAATCATCTGTCACAATCTTTTATTCTGCTGTGTTTATTTTAAATAATTCTCAGCTGAGTTCATGCAACTCATACAGTGTAAATCAGGTGAGTGGAATGGAATATTTTCTGAATAGACTATCATTACTTTGGTGAATAAAAAAATGAGTAGAGACGTTGGTATTACTAAAGATGTTGAACAGATATGATGCTCTGGATAAGGTAGATAAGGGGGCTGGTTTGGTATTTATTTGAATTATATAACTCAAGGAAAAGGTATCGGATATTAATAAAAGTGCTATTTTGGCAAGCATAAGGATAATCTAAACCATTTTTCTTTACAAGTGGGACATAAGGCTGGAAGTTTCCCATGTATATTTTTGTGAATGTTAGGTACTTCATAGCCCATCCTTCATGTCCTATCAACAAAATGGATGGCCACAGGTTGATGTAACTTCTTTTCTTTCTCCTAAACTAGTTCTCCCTTAATTTTTAAATTTTATTTTAAAAGAATTTCTACAGTATCTTCTCCTCTCATTAAAAACAACTTATCAATTGCCTTCTCTATATCAACTACTCTACTAGGTGGTTTCCACTTGTTAGAGTCACACATACATCTATTCAATGATTCCCACTTTCAATAAAGAAACTGTCTTTGAGTGTTTATGAATTTCTATTGCTACCAGTTATAAAAGGACTATCTATAGCATAAGCAGAGATGTAAAGTTTATTATTTTATACATAATTCAATATTTTAAGCTCTAGGAGGGTAAGAGAAAATGTACAAATAATAACATTAAAAGAAAGGTAACTTTCAATCAAACATACTCAATTTTCTTTTCCTGGCATATTTCAGTCCTATCATAATAATTTACACTAAATCCGTTAGAGAAAGAATAATTTTAAATGGTGACAATGCTACCTGCACTTAGAGAATTCCAATTGCTTTATTTTATCATAATTTAATGCATGTATTCATTATAGTATATTTAGTTATTTACTTATGTATTTTTATGATTTATTTAGTCACTGTCCTCCTTAGCTGACAACAAAGAAATGTACATATTTTAATAACAGTATTTGCTTCATTCAAAATCCAGATAGCTCGATTTGCCTGTCAATATAATCAACTAGATAAATCTCTTGCTGAATGAAATTGCAGTGTGATATTTCATTATCTATGGAAAATGGTCTATATAGAATGTGTTCATTATTTTCAAAGGACGTGAACTACTTTGTAAAAACAAATCAATAAAAGTAGATAGTTTTACTAAAATTTGTCAAGTGAAAGCCAATTATTTGTGAGTTATTTTGCCCTGAAAGTATAATAAGCACCTTCCCCACTTCAACGTTGAAAACCTATCTGGCTATGATACCTTTCTAACAGAGGCCAATCCTAATCCTTATATCTTGTCAGCACCATTGGCACTTAGCAGCTGTTAAATAAATTCTAAAGACAATTTAGTGGAAGATTTCTGTCATAGCAGAAAAGAAAACACTGATTTCAGGGATGAATCACCCAAGACAGAGGAGTACAGAGAGAGACACAAAGCAATTTTTTCCATTTTATTCTTCAGTTGAGATTGTTGATAAGAAAATGGACTCAGCTATTGGCTTCAAAACCACCATGGACGTGTTTATCTTAGTCAATGTGGTGCCATTGCTGGAAAGGAATCTGTTAATATAAAAAATAACTTAAAAGCTATGAAATTATCTGGCATATTGAGCATGAGCCTCATTAAGAGTTATTCCAGTTTCTGGTTCCAGTTTCCTTCTTGTAAAGACATGGGAAAATTGAAGAGGGTTCAAAGGGAGAGAACCAGAAATGATCAAGGAAGGGTAATGAACTTAAGGATAAATCTTCAAGGAGTCAAATCTATGTTAAGTCTAGGGAAAACAAAGCACAGAAGAAATACTATAACTGGATTCAAAGAGTAATTAAATATTCCATATACACTTTATCTCAAGACAGACAGAACTAAAGAGATAAGGGTACTGTTGAAACAAAATATTTAGGTTAGACATGTAAAAGGACTTTCAGAGAGTAAAAATGATTAGTCTCAAGTAGACTGAACCACTTGTAGACTCCTCAATCTAGTAAATTAAAAAGGAAAAATTATTTCCCATTGTGATAGTGAAGTAGATGTGTACAAATTAGAACTCAAAGAATCATCCAGATTCAGAACTCAGACTGCCATGCATTTGCATCTGGCTTCTGTCAAAATATATCTGGATTTTAATCTAAAAATAACCAGAATGAAGGTCAATGAATTGCTTGCAAGAATGTCATATCTGAAAACTTCAGGTGGGAGGATAGCACATGGTTATCCTCTCTGGTGGAATGTCAGGGGCGTCTCCTACTCCCCCCAGGGTCTGAGCAGAGCATGGAGCACTGCCCAAACATGGGGCCTCTGGGATTTCTCCAGCCATGCTAGGAAACCTTCTTTGGTCACAGCATCCAGCCTTGGATGATTCTCTTCTAAGCTTCTAAAAACATTCAAAGTCTACAAATAATAATGCACAACTAGTAACTCTCTTAGCCAACTCACTGCTGTTTCAACCCTATTCTCTGTTTCCCACTTTCTTTCTCTATTTTCTAAAAGCTAACTAAAGAATTCATCCTTAATTCAGGACCCAACTATACATACTACCCATATTATCTATTTGTTGTTCTGACGTCTAAAAACCAATGTCTTCCTCACCTTTTCCCCACATGAGTCTGGATTACTCCTGAGATGTTTCTAACCTGGCCCTTTGTTAATCTTGCCCTTCAACATGATGGTTGGATATCTGAAAATTTATATTTCATTAGCTTATTATAAATAGCTAGAGCCATTAATTAATATATTATATAGTTCATTTGAGTTCACAACTATATTTATAAAACATATATAATTTTAAATCATTAAAATTGCCAAGAGTTTGACAAACTATGTACAGAAAAATTTAGGGCAGGATTAACCTCATGCAGATATGAAGTTCTGAGTATATTGAAGGCAGGGGAAAATTAAAAATATTGAAGAGCTGTTCAGCACAGCATCACGTGCCAGCCATAGAACCGAGCAGGTTGTAGAGGCCTTTGCTGTCTCAGCAGCAAGCTTCTTGGGCAGGACTTTGGAGAAGGTCTGGACAGCACTGTTTTTACCAGCAGGTGAGGAGCATTTTGATTTTAGCAATCTGTATAGACATACCCTCACTTCAGGGTAGCATAACGTACATATTAATGAGTCTGTTTTAATTAGTAACAGTACACTTAGGTCAGATAAGGTCAAAAAAGTCACATTAAACATTATGCAGACTTTTAGCATTATATTTTACTGATTGCCCTTAACCTACTTTGACATAGCATGGCAATAATGTAAAATTTAAAAAGTAGAAATAAGGCTTTATATGATTATAATTTGTGAAATGTTGATACGTGTGTGTGTGTGTGTGTGTATGTGTGTAGAGGGAGAAAGAAAAAGAGGGAGAGAAAGAGGAAGGGTGGCATGGAAAAAATACTGATAGAAAATATTTAAAAATTTATTGTTATATTCTCTGTAAACTGGGATTATGGGTGAAATTTTTCTTTCCTTTCTTTTTCCTTTTTTATTCTAATAACTAACTACTTTTATAATCAGGATTTTTTAAATCATCCCATCCATTTTCCAAATTTTCTGGTCAAACACAAATCTAGAAACCACAATTAAGTAATTCTTTAATTCCTCTATTCCGTACTAAACAATGAAAAGCAACTAGAAATAACTCATGGAATAAAGTCATTTTTACTTTAAATATCTATGTGCATGACTATGAGTATATATGCATACATACATATTAATAACTCTTAACTGTCTTATATTAGGGAAACCTTAACTTGTTTTAGAGCCAATAACTAATATTAAGTCTATTTTAACTCTCTTTTGATACAAATGACTCAGAAAACAAAATAATAATCAAACTTTCTTCAGCTGTGTTTGGGTATCAGCAAGTTCAGGGTTAAGTGAGGCCAAATGGATTGATTTCTAATTTGTCTCATACTTGCACAATCCAAAGTCCCCAGACAGAGTTCTCTTGAAAAATGTAGAAATTTAACCAGTGTTTAGAATTCTGACCTCAACAATATGTGTATGACCTGTTTTTAAAACCAGAGCATTTCCTCTTTATATGCTTCAGTGGCTGGAATTAATTTTGGGAGTGCATCCTACAAAGTGACAATAATCACTTCAATTTTTGTTGTTATTGATGTTCA
>VBSM01003039.1:2066894-2081365 GCA_008086735.1 Cheirogaleus medius | reverse complement strand
AAATATAAGAGGTGCTAGATCACTGTCATTTTTTATAATTGAGTAGTATTCCATGGTATACATATACCATATTTTATTAATCCACTTATGGATTGACGGGCACTTGGGTTGTTTCCACATCCTTGCTATAGTGACCCGTGCTGCCATAAACATTCAAGTGCAGATGTCTTTATTATAGAATGACTTTTGCTCCTTGAATAGAAGAATAGGCACCACATGTACTTGTCATCAAACTGGCACTGACTGATCAACACTAAGGTGCTCACACAGTAGTAATATTCCTTGGGAGTAAGGGGTTGGAGGTGGGTAAACTCACAACTAATGGTTGAGGTGAGCATTATAGGGGGGAAAGGGCACGTCTCAAATCATGGTTGAGATATGGCAAAGTCATAACATGTAACCAAAATGTTTGTACTCCTATAATTTCCTGAAATTAAAAAATAAATAGTATATTTTGTATTATATTTATTTTTATTGCTATTTCATAATTTAAAATATAGCCAATTGAATGTGATGAAAGAATTTTGAAAAAAGAATGTTATGTTTTGAACATATATTTCCAAAGTTGAAATTTATTTTTTTCATGTACTCTGAGCAATATTTAATAATTTGAAGGTACTCAGTAGGCAGTAACTCCTAAGGATTATGCTATAGATTAACCCTTTGCTTCCACCTATACAAAGAGAATGTAAATCAATATGAAAATGAGTAATCAGAAAATTATAGTTTTCTTTTGCTTTTTTAAGGAAAATGCTTTTTAAATAAAAGTCTGGAAGATAAATAATAAAGTCCGTTTTATTGAATATTAAATCTTTGTAAAGCTTCCATACACCTCTCAGTCAATGGTTTTGAAATGAAATTTTGCAACCATTATGTCACATTATTAATTATATCTATTTCTTTAACTTAAAAGTTATAGAATGTGTTCTCTAACATAGAGTTAATTTCAGCTTAGTTCAGCAAACATTGGTTATTACTGTGAACCAGGAATTGTGCTAGGCAATAGTGAAAAAAAAGACATGGTAGAAAATGTTCTGTCTTCTAAGAACTCCCTTATATGGATCCACAAGGCTACGCATTTTAGAAAGGTATCTACAGAACACTGACTAAAGGCAGGCCTAAGGGAATCAAAAGCATTCATGCAATGACAATGACTGCACAGAAATTAGGATAAAGCAATATGGTTAAGCCCCTCTAAATCCCAGATACCATGCTGAGAAGACAAAGTTCTCTACTTCCAAAAGAAACAGAGAGAGAAGTCTGAGAACAGATTCATATATAGGAAATCACACAAGCACTGGGGAAAGTGTCTCACAACTGAAGTTGTAAGTTTAGGAAGGTTTAGAAATCCAACATATGGGAGAGTGGGTGGCATCTACTCTCCTCATTCTCCAGATGGACAATCTGAGTTCATCTTGATAAACTCAACTCCCTTTAAATGGATATATAGAAAGACAGGTACAATAGAGCTAATTCATTTTAGATCTGACTCGCATTAAGTCTATGTCTTACATTTAAATCATTATAAGATAATTTCATTTATCCCAGGAAATAAGTGCTTATTCTTATGGATAAAACAATACCAGCATACAGTGGAGCATTTTAGATCTTTGGATTATTCTGTATATTTCAGTATATGCTGGTAGAAAAATTTAAAATAACTTGAAGGATTGATCGACCTCCAAAATAAAAACAATGGTGAAGCTGATGTTGAAGAGGTAGAAAAAGAATATTTTGAGCTAAACCTTGAAATATATTAAAAACATTAAAATATATTTATAAAGTAATTTTCTTCCAATAAGTTCTAAATAAGTTGTTCCCAAACTTATCATGCATCTAAATCAGTTGGAAAACTTGAAAAATATAGGTTTCTGTGATGACTAATTTTGTGTCAACTTGACTGGGACAGGAGGTGCTGAGATCCAATATTATTAATATTTCTGAGTGTATCTGTGAGGGTGTTCCCAGGTGACATTAACTTCTTAATTGGTAGTCTGAGTGGAGCAGATTGCCCTTTCTAAGGAGGGTGGGTATTATGCAAGCCATTGAGGGCCTGAATAAAACAAAAAGGCAGAGAAGGGGGAATTCATTCTCTCTGCCTGATCACTTGAACTGAGACATCAATATTCTCCTGTCTTTAGCTGTGACTCACACCACTGCCCTCTAGTTCTCAGAACGACATCACCAGCTTTCCTCTGTCTCCAGCTTGTATAGGGCAGATTATAAAACATTTCAGTCTCCATAATCATTTCAGTCAATACCTTATAATAAGTCGTGTGTGTGTGTGTGTGTGTGTATCGAAATACAGTTGGTATCTATGGAGAATTCATTGCAGGACTCCCCGCAAATGCCGAAATCCACAGATGCTCATGTACCTCATATAAAATGATGTGATATTTGCATATAACTTGCATCCTCCTGTATACTTTAAATCATCTTTAGATTACTTATAATACCTAATACAATGTAAATGCTATACAAATTGTTGTTATTCTATATTGTTTCAGGAATAGTGACAAGAAAATAAAAGTCTGTACATGTTCAGTAGAAATGCAATCATCCATTTTTTTTTAATATTTTTTAATCCACAGTTGCTTGAATCCACAGATGTAGAACCCATGAATATAGAGAGCTGACGGTGTATCTCTTATTGGTTCTGTTTCTCTGGACGTCCTGATTAATACAGAAATTGGTAGAAGAAGTTAGTTACTACTGTAACAAATACCTAGAAATGTGGAAGCAGTTTTAGAACTGGGAAATGGTTAGAGACTGGAAGAATTTTGAGATACATGCTAGAAAACACCAGTATTGCCATGAAGGGAGCTTTAAAAGCAGTTCTGGAAACTAATGGCTCAGAAAAAAAGAGGAGAGCCATAGAGAAATCTTTCATCCTCTTAGAGAATACATGAATAATTATGTATGTTTTCCTAGATATATAGGTGGTAGAGACCACTTTAATGAGGTCTCAGATGAAAATGAGGAACGTGTTATTGGACAAGAGGGAAAAGGCAATTCTTATTATAAAGTGGCAATGAACTTGTCTGAATTGTGCTCATTTTCTAGTGCTCTGTGAAAGGCAGCACTTGGGAGGGATGAAATTGGATATTTAGCTGAAGAGATTTCTAAGTAAAGTGTTGAAGGAGCAGCTTGGTTCCTCCATGTTATTTATAGTCAAATGCAAGAGGAGAGAAATGAATGGAAGATGGAATGGTTAAGTCAAACAAACAGGAACTTAAAGATTTGAAAAATTCTCAACCTGTCCAAATTACCAAAAATGAACAAACATGTTTGAAAGAGAACACTAAGAATGTAGCGGAATGAACATTTGATAAAGAAATTAGTGTGAGTGTGAGCCACAAAACTACCCAGAGCCAGAGCATAGGGAGTGAGATCCCCACCTAGCAGAGCCCTAGGGCATAAACCCCACCCAGCAGAGCTTCCCAGGAAGGACCTCCACATCAGTGGGACTGGAAGATAGAGGATTGAGCCAAAGAGTAGTATTCTGAAGCCTTAAGATCTCAAAGAGTTTGCCTTATTAGATTTTGGACATGCTTGGGACCCAGCACCCCTTCCTTCTTTTCTATTTTTTTTTTTTTTGGAATGGGAATGTGTATCCTCTGCCTGTCTCACCATTGTATTTTGGAAGCACAAACTTATTTATCTTCATTATACTAACAGCTGGAGAAGAATTTTTCTTCAGGATAAATCATACCTTGAGTTTCACCAATATCTAATTTAGATAGTATGTAGATGAAACTTTGGACTTTAGATTTTAGAGTCGACTTTGATAGGAGCTAAGACTTTAGGGGCTTTGGGGATAGAATGAATGCATTCTGCTTGTGAATTCAGATGAGCCAGGAGCCAAATGCTGTGGACTGAATGACAGTGTCCCACCAAAATTCATATGTGGAAGCCCTGTTCTTTAAGGTGATGGTATTTGGAGGTGGGGCCTTTGGAAGTTAGTTAGGTCATGACAAATGGAGCCTTCATAAATGGGATCATCGCCCTTATAAAAAGATATGTGAGAGAGTTAATCTTTCTCTCTGCTACACGAAGATATAAGAAAGTGCTCATCTGAAAGCCAGGAAGAGAGCCCTAACCAGGAAATGAATTGACCGGCACCTTTATTTGGACTTCCCAGACTCCAGAACTAAAAAAAGTAAATTTCTGTTATTTGAGACACCTAGTCCATGATATTTTTGTTATAGAAGTTCAAACTGACTAAGACAATCTCTAAACCTACCCCAGACTTCGTATATCTGAACCACCATAATAAGTGGGACTGAGAGACTATACCTTTTACAAAGCTCTTTAGATGATTCTGAGGCACAGCTAGTTTTGGAAGCTCTAATATAAATGATGCTGCCTGTTAGTGATAAAATATGAGTTTCAAAAGAAGATTGTTTTGTGAGATCTATTACTTAGTGCAGATGTAGCAAGTGATAAAAGATAATTTAGAGATAAGGAAATAAATGGAACACGGAAATTAAAACAAAACATATTTTCTCCAACTAGGCCTTTGGATATAGTAGTTATTACTAAACATATAATTAGATGCAGATGTAATATGAAGGAATAATAGAAAACAATGGAAGAGGAAGAATTAGTATAGGAGAAAATTCAGGTTGTAAAAATAGGAGATAGAGAAAATGTAATTTAATAGTGGTTGTTTATATTATCTATAATTATCTATTATCCAAATGAAAAATAAATTCATACTTCATGTATCATTCTACATGATTTGTACTTAACAATATGGCATAATAATCTTTCCATTTTATTGATGTCATATCCCCATTTTTCTTAGTGCTAGAATAGTATTATTTCAATATACTGAAGTATCATAATTTATTTAACTAATTCCAACATCAAATAGGAAAACAGGAAAATTATAGGAACAAGTCAGTCACTTCTAGGGTTTTTGTGGCCAAAAAGCACTTGAAAAAATATTCAGCTGCCTTAATAATTTTATTGAATATCAAACCAACAATCATATATGATTTCTCATCAAGCAGATTTATCAAATATCAAAATTACTTGTAATTTTGGGCCAGGATTTGGAGAAATGGTAATACTCAAATGATATTGGTTGGAATATAAATTGAAACAATAGATGTTAATAGATGTACAACTTTATTATAAACATTGAAGCACATATTTGAAATGTATTAAAAAGAGCTATTAACAGTCTATCACTTGCTCTAGCTGTCTTATTCTCAGGGAAGAGATTTTTCCGACATTTCTGATTATAGTTCATATGATGGTTATAACCATACTACAAATAATAGGCTTTTATCTCAGTGTATAGATTTATAGTCTTTAGATAGCATCCAATGTCTCCCTCCTTTGAAACATGAGACTTTAGTCACTTACAAACTTCCGAACTACTCTTCCAAATTCTAGTAAAACATTTTTTCTTCTATTGGTTATCTTAATAACTATAAATAGTAAACTTAAACCTCTGCCTATTTTTTCATCAACCTTAGATAGTATTTCTGAAATTCCTATTATGAAAATGAGAAAAACTGGGCCTATGAGTTATGCTCCACATTTTATTGTTGCTATTATACCTTAACCTATGAAGATACACATTAGTAGTTTTATATACTTTAAATATATTTTATATAGATAAAGTTTATAGAATTTATATATAATTTTTTATGGTTTTTAGGATTTTTATTTCAAAATATTACAGGGGTACGAATGTTTTTGGTTATGTGTATCAATTTTGTTTTGCTTGAGTCAGGGTTATAAGCATGACCATCATCAAGATAGTGTTCAATGTACCCACTAAGTAGGTTTTTGCCCATTTCCTCCTCCCCTCTCCTCCCTGCTTGATTTCCACTGAGTTTTACTTTCTTCTGTGCATGTGTGCTTATTGCTTAGTTCCAATTTAATAGCAAGTTTATGTGGTGTTTGTTTTTCCATTTTTTAGAAAATAGGATGTTTTTCCATTCTTTAGGAAATCCTACATCCTTCATGTAAGATAATGGTCTCTAGTTGCATTCAATTTGTTGCAAAAGGCACTCATTCATCATTCTTCATGGCTACACAATATTCGATAGTATACATATACCACATTTTGTTAATCCACTCATGAATTGATGGGCACTTGAGTTGATTCCACATCTTTGCAATTGCGAATTGTGCTACAATAACATTCAACTTGTCTTTTTCATAAAATGACTTTTTTTTTCCTTTGGGTAAATACCCAGTAGGGGCATTGATGGATCAAATGACAGGTCTACTTTCAGTTCTTTCAGGAATCTCCATACTGTTTTCCATAGAGGTTGTACTAATTTGCAGTCCCACCAACAGTATATAAGCTTTCCTTTCTCTCTGCATCCATGCCAGCAACTATTGTTTTCAGACTTTTAATAAAAACCATTCTAACTGCGGTAAAGTGATATCTCACTGTGGTTTTAATTTGCATTTCTCTGATAATTAGCGACATTGAGCATTTATCCAAATGTTTATTGGTCGTCTATCTTCTTTTAAAAACCTTCTGTTCATGTTTCTTGCCCACATTTTAATTGGGTTGTTTGTTTTACTTGCCAATTTGCTTGAGTTTGTTTTAGATTATGGTTATTAGCCCTTTATCAGATGTATAGCTTGTGAATATTTTCTCTCAACTATAGGTTGTCTATGTGTTCTATTGATTATTTCCTTGGCTGTGCAGAAGTCTTTTAATTTAATCAAGACCCATTTATTTATTCTTGTTTTTGTTGTGATTGCCACTGGAGCCTTCTTCATAAGTTCTTTACCAAAGCTGATATCTAGAAGAATTTTTCCAACATTTTCTTTTAGAGTTCTTATGGTTTCATGTTTTACATTTAAGTCTTTTATCTATCTTGAGTTAATTTTTGTGAGCAGTGAGAGATATGAATCCTGTTTCATTCTGCTCCATGTGGCTACCCAATTTTCCCAACACCATTTATTGAATAGTGCTTCTATTTCCCAGTGTGTATTATCTGCTTTGTCAAATCTCAGTTGGCTGTATGTGAATGATTTTATATCTGGGTTCTTTGTTCTTTTCTATTTGTCTATGTCTCTCTTTTTTTGCCAATACCATGCTGTTTGGGATACTATAGAGTTATGGTACAGTTTGAAGTCTGGTAATGTGTTGCATCCTGCTTAAGATTGCTTTGGCTGTTTGGGCTTTTTTCTGGTTTCAAACAAAGCATAGAATTATTTTTTTTAGGTCTGTGAAATCTGACATTGGTATTCTGATGGGGATTGCACTGAATCTGTAAATCACTTTGGGCAGTATGGACATTTTAACAATGTTGATTCTACCTATCCATGAGCATGATGTGTTTTTCTATTTGTTTGTGTCATCTGCAATTTCTTTCCTCAGTGTTTCATAGTTCTCTTTCTAGGTCTCTCTCTCACCTCATTGGTTAAGTATATTCCCAGGTATTTTATTTTCTTTGTTGCACTTGTTAATGGTATTGTCTTTAATTTTTGACTGTTGTTCAAAGGTGAATATACGAACTAACAAGGTCATATGCATTCACTTTTCTTATACCACAGCAATTGCTCAGGAATTCTTCCATATTCTAGATTGCTTTATGTTTGGACTATAAGTATTTTAACAGATTTTATTGTCTTTTTATTGTGATAATTTCAATATAGGTTTAATGAACTAAAATTGAAATAACTCAACTATATAGACATATACTGATAGAAAATATATATAACTACATTTGAGAGCCCTAAGGGTAAGAAATACATTCTTTTCAAATTATCAGCTGCTTCTACCTCAATAGCAGTATGGATTAATAAGCAAAGGAAAGAAGCAGAAATCAGAAGTCATCCATTCTTTACATAGCTGTCCCTCATATTTTTTACACAATCTGGAAAAGCTTAATTTTGAATATCTTTAATTCTTTGCATTTACACATAAGATTGCAAAATGAGAATCACAAATAATTAAACATAAATGATTGAAAGACACTTAAAAACACAAATTGAACTAAAAATCTTCCTCCCTGTAAGCCAAACCTCAACTTGTATTTTAATCCCATATAAAATAGCACAAATTTATGTTTTGAAGACAGCATAGTGCTTCAAAGCACAGTACTTATTTATGTATCAACTGCTTAATTCCTTCTAATGGTTCCCCGTTTTATAGAAATATGCACCTTCCCCATCCTGGCTTATAGAGCATTGCAAAATATTGCCCATGTTCTTTCTTTAGCCTTAGCCTCTTCCCTCAGACTTTCCACATCTTTCTATCTTTTCCAGCCACATCGGCCTTCTTTGTTTCCTCCAAACCAATAGTTTGCTCTTTCATAAAAGCCTTTGCTCTAGCCATGCCCTCTGATGGTACATATGCCTCATCCTCAGTTTTTGCTCAGCTGTCTCCTGCTTTTTAGTCAGATTTCAGATAACAATCAGCTCCAGCAGCAAGGGTCTCCCAACTAGACAGCCAATGTAGACATCCTGACATGGATCATCATATTGCCCATTTTAATTACTTGTATTGTGTACATCACTACCCAGTGTTTTTGTTGCTTGATTTGTTTTTATCTATTTTCTATCCATCCATCAATGTCCCCCCAAAATATGCAAATTCTATGAAAGTAGAAACATATCACAGTCACTAATATAAGCCCAGTGCATATTTGATATGCAGGTGCTATGGCTCCTTCCTCATGAACAGGATTAGGCACCCTTCTAAAAAGGCTTGACCAAGCGAGTTGGTTGTCTCTTGCTTTTGTGCCTTCTGCAATGTAAGGACACAGCAAGTAAGCCCTTGCCAGGTGCCCTCTAGAACTGTGAGAAACAAATTTCTGGTTTTTATAAATTGCCCAGTCTGTGGTATTCTCTTATAGCAGCACAAACAAACAAAAGACAGAAATTAGTACTGAGGAGTAGGGTGCTGCTATAACAAGTACCTGAAAATGTGGACACAGCATTAGAACCGGGTAATTGGTAGGTGCTGGAAAAAGCCTGTATGGCCATGAATAGAGAGCATTAGAGATCATTCTGCAAGGCATTAGAAGACGAGAAGAGCTGTAAGGAAAACTCTGTCTTCTTAGAGATTACTTCAGTGGTTGTGACAGTGGGGAGTATTCTGATGAGGTCTCAAATGGAAATGAGGAACAAGGTATTGGAAAGTGGAGGAAAGGTCATCTTGTTATAGATGGCAAATAACTTGGCTGAATTATGTGTGTGTTCTAGGAATTTATAGAAGGCCAAACTTGATAGTAATGAACTAGGATATCTGGCGGAAGAAACTTCTGTGCAGCAAAGTGTTCAGCGTACTGCATGGTTTCTTTTTATTGATTATAGTAAAGGATGAAAAGAGAGAAATTATTTAAAGACAGAATTTATAACTAAAAGTGAAGCAGACCATAAAGATTTGGAAAATTCGCAGACTGGCCATGTAAGGAATAAAAAAGTATGTTTAGGAGAGAAATCTAGGGTGTGGCCAAGCTACCATTTGACAAGATTCATAGGGATAGAAGGAAGCCAGGTGCTACTCATCAGGACAATGGGAGAATGACCCCAAAGACATTTCAGAGATCTTTAGGGCTGCCATGTCCATCGTAGTCCCAGTGTGCTAGGGTCTTGAGGTCATAATGGTTTCAAGGATAGGCCCAGGGCATCTATGGGACTTAGTTGCCCAGAGCCTGCTGGGGTCTCTGTCCCCTGCATTCAAGTGCAACACTTCTCAGCCACCTCAGCTATGGCTCAAGCCAGTCCAGATGGAGCTTGGGCTGCTGCTCCAGGGAATGTAAGCAGTGAGCCTTGGTGGTGTCCATGTGGTGCTAATTCTGTAGGTGTGCAGAGTATAAGAGCTGTGGAAACATGGTGGCCTCCACCTTGATTTCAAAGGATATCTCAGACAGTCTGAGAGCCTAAAAAGAGACCTGCCCCAGGGATAGAGCTACTGAAAACAATCCTCATAGGGCAATGTTTAGTGTAGCTATGGGGGCAAGCCCATCCCCAAAACACCCTTACCTGTAGAGCTACCAACTTATAGCACCAGGCTGGGTAAACCACAAGACTTCAATGTGTGAGAGCTGAAGCCTGAGCTATGCCCAGCAAAGCCATGGGAGCAGGGCTACCAGAGGCCTTGGGGGCCTAACCCCCACCCTAATGTATCTAGAAGGTGGGACAGGGAGTCAAAGAAGATTATTCTCAAGCCTTAAGATTTTATATTTTTAGCTTTGTTGGGTTTTTAACTTACTTGGGACCTGTTATTCCTTTCTTTTTTTTTCCTTCTATTTTTCCTTTTTGGAATGGGAATATCTATCCTATGCCTGTAAAACCATTGCATTTTGGAAGCACATAACTTGTTTGATTCCACAGGCTTACAGCTGGGGGGATATTTGCCTCAGGATGAACCACGCCTTAGTCTTACCTATATCTAATATAGATGATACTTAAGGCTTTATAGTTGATGCTGGAATGAGTTCAGAATTTGGGAGCTATTGGGATGGAATAAATGTATTTTGTATGTGAGAAGGACAAAAATGTGGGGAAATCAAGAGCAGAATGCTATGGTTTGAATGTGTTCACTCCAAAATTCAGGTGTTGCCCACGTAATAATTAGAAGTGAGGCCATAAGGGCTCCTCACTTGTGAATGAGATTAAGTGCTCTCGTAAAGGGGCTTGGCAGAGGGAGTTTTCTCTCTTTCCCTTCCACTTTTTACTAGGTGAGGACATACAAGAAGGTCCTCAGCAGATGTCAGCACCTTGTTCTTGAACTGCCTCCAGTACTGTGAAAAATAAATTTCTGTTCTTTATAAATTACACATTCTCTGTTATTTTGTTGTAGGAGCACAAATTGACTAAGATAGCAGGCAATAAATATATAATTGTTGCATAAAAAATGAGACATGAAAGAATGAATACTTTAGTTCCTCCTTCCTGATAACATGTCATAGAGAGCCTGCCCATTTTATCTTCTACCGGCCATACCTGTATTTGTCTTTACTTCATCATTCTCACTACCTTCTACTGGAGCTTTAACAACCCCCAGTTCACAGTGATCTCAGGAGTCCTCTCCCATCTACTCTAAGTCACTTATGTCCCTCTATTCTTTGGAGTCCATACTCCAGAAAGCCTGTGAAATTCAGCTCCAATGATAAGTACTCCAAATACCATGTTCTTACTCCAAGTATCTCAGAAAGGAGGTAGCATGAAATCCAAGAGGCAAAAGGAGGTAGCATGAAATCCAAGAGGCAAAAGGTAGGCTTGGCTCTGGAATACTCTCCTCTGCCCAGAGCCATATTTTAGATCACTGTAAAGAGAGAAGATATTTACTGGAGACCTGCATGTTTGCACTCTGCAGGAGAAGAAACTGAAGAGGCACCTGTTCTATATCATTGCACCATCAGGATAATCTAAAAAATTATCCATCACTTATTTAAACTAATTTGTATCCACAGCCAAAGACTATCTTCCACAATCAATCACACTGCTTTGAGTTCTTGATGGATTCTCAAAACCAAAGAGAAACTAAATTGAAACAGCCAGAGAAATATGGTATCTGTGTTGGGCCACCAAAATCAAGCCCCTGATGTGATAGCATTTAAACAAGGACTTCTAAACAGAAATTCAGTAAAGGAGATGACCTTGAGTCCTGTGGCAATGTAGACTTAATTTCTTTCACAATACATAATTTATTGCAGGTTCATTGGGTTTCCAACTATTGCATGATTTTAATGTGGATGACTCTGAGCAAAGTCTTTCAGGAAATAAACTGGAATGAACATAAATGGACCCATATTTCTTAATATATGTAGATATCCTATTAACTTATAAGTAGTTGTATCTATGACAAGGAGGATCTGTTTCACATTGTCCTGTGGTAATTTACGTATAGGATAAATGACATAAATTCCTGGATAGAAGTACAAATTTAATATTTAAAGATCAGATCAAGAATCCAGGAGACATGGCAGACTAGAAGACAAATTAGAAAGTTAGAGCTAATAAATAACATCAATCTTTCTGAATCTTAAATTTTATTGTACTTTGTAGTTTACAAAAGTAATTCACATTTTTCATCCTATTTTATTTAGGCCTCACCAAATTCTATGAGGTTTAAATGAAGATTTTATTATGTATATTTTACAGATCTTGAACAACCTGACAGTAATAGGATTGAGGTAGGTAAATTAATTTAAGCTCCATATTTTGGCTTATGGTGCATTTCCTAGGTGTCTTGAATGTGCCGGTCAGCATAATAGATGCCAGAGAATCAAAGATAAACAGGATTGGATTCCTGCTTAGGTCTGATAAGGGAGGCAGATGACTATATATTTTCAATTAAATGTAATAAATGCTGGGTGGAGGTGATTATACCTATTTATTGGCAAAGCAAGGAATTGAGCATGTCTCTGTAAAACTTTGTGATCATGGAAATATACTGTAATATATGTGGTTTAGCTATCTGTTTTCAGCCAAAGTCTGATATAATCTTTACTCTGAAAAACAAATTGACTCATATGACAAAGCCCTTCTTTCTAAAGGAAGATCTCATATTAACAATAAGAAGATTAAATGCTCTCTGTTCAGGATTTTTACAATCAGAAAGATGTAAAGGAGGGTCACCATCTATCTATTTTGCCCAGGACTCCTGAGTTTAGCAGGACTAAAATTTAGAAAATTCTGGATGAACTAGTTCCATGTTTAAGTCAAGATTAAGAAACATATAACAAGTTTTGTTTTTTTAACTCAAATCATTTTCAGTTAGACTGAACCCCTTGGTTTAGATCTATTTTCCTCCAGATTAGGTTGGAAGAGGAAATCAAATAATAACATTACTTTATATTTGTAGAGCATTTAAGATGTATGAAAATTGATCACAAGCTTGATAAATTGCCCCATGTGAGTTTCAGAACACTGACATGGACAGGTATCTTTATCTCCATTTTATAGATAAAGAAGCAGACTCAAAGATATAAGAAATTCAATCAAGGTCATAAAATTCTTAAATGCCAGGAAAATGACCCTAGAATCCAAGACTGGGCAAGGATCTTAAATTACTTCAACTACTGGCAGTGGAAAGTAGTCAGAGTATATAATATAGCCTAGCTCACCCAGTCAAAAACCATTATTCATGAGTATTAGCATATGTACTTAAAGTGAAGTCAGTAAGAAAACAAAGAAGTGACAAAACCTCAAAGTCAAGTGGAAGTTTATAAGAGCTAGGAACACACTTAACTGCTGAAGGGCAATTTAACCAAAGGATTGGTGCATGCCCGACTTCTCTGTAGTGCTTAACTTTATAACTGTCTGACTATCTTTATTGCTGTGTTACAGCTGTACTAAGTATCAACCCCCGTTGGTGCTTTGGAAAGTACAAAGCAAGCACAATAGAGATATAATGTTTTATGATTACTTTTAAGTTTATGTACATCAGGTCAAGATTCCCAGCACCTGGGGCCTTGTCACTCTTAGGCTGAAGTAAAAATTCTGGTTACTTTTCCACATGTGAATGAATCAGGTATTCCTGCTCTCAGTGTTTCTGGGCCCAATGCCATATTTGCCTCACTCCAATGCTGGCGTGGCCCAGTGTGCAAGAATTTCTCCTACATTAGTAGTTCTCCTACCTTCCTGATTTCTAAAGCTCACTGTAGGCAGAGCAACACACACACACACACACACACACACACACACTTCTGTCATATATCCAACTATAAATTTTGATCACAAAAAAAATTTCATATAAATTTTACCATTAAAAAGTTCACATTAACCAATGAGTTTTTAAGAATGATAAAAATAAAAAACCTCAAACTGAGCCTTTCATCCATTCAAATTCTCTTTAATTTCCTGTTTCAACTGAATAGAGGTTTACGGTTAGAAAGGAAACTGTCAAGGTTTAAGAATATTCACCACATTCACTTCTGTTAAATTTAGAATCTGTCTATATAATTAGTTGCTCAATACCTAAGAAAAATTGTCAAAGACCCAGTCTATAAGCAGGAAAAGCCATCCTAACGAATTTCTTTCCTTCTGCTAGGAGCTATTTTTTACTCTTATGAAAATATAAAAAATATCTGCAATTATGAAGATCTTTGCATCTGTAAGTTGCCAAATGGTATATGTTTTTTTAAAGTTAAAATCGATATGTTTTGAAATTTTCACATAATTGCCTAGACAGTGATGAAATTCAAGGTTGAGAGTGTATTTAAATAACTAATCAGTAGTTTTCGTTCATTCAGTAAGTGTGACAAAGATGCTAGCTGTCCATAATAGAATCTATGTTATTCTTCTTTAATACAGCAGTTGTTGCTGGAAGTCAGCTTCCCAGGCAATGAGTACATTTCACAGCAACCTCTTACATAAAGATGTAGTCAAATGACCAGTTCACACCAATAAAATATGAGAAGAATGGTGTGTGTTATTTCTGAGCTTGGTATAAACATGCCAGTGCAGATGTCTTTTTTATAGAATGTCCTTTTTTCCTTTGGGTAGATCCCCAGTAATGGGATTGCTGGATCAAATGG
>VBSM01003039.1:2051223-2066787 GCA_008086735.1 Cheirogaleus medius | reverse complement strand
AGTAGGTGTACCTTCTTTACTCTGTCTCCTTCTGCTTGCTGGACCTTAGTGGATGGTGGAGCCACAGATGGAAATATCTTGTCCTGAAACAGTATGTGGAAGGCTACCACTAAGCAGTAATACCCTCAATGGACTAGTTCAATTCCATGACTGAGAATTAAACATCTGTTATGTTAAGCCACTGAAATTTTTTGTTTCCTTTTTTTCCATAGCTAGCACTATTGTAACTGTATACTCTAGGAAAACAAATTTTCATTACCAGAGTCCATTTTTTTGTTCATAAAAATATAATGTTTGAAAAAACCAAATCAACCCTCAAGCTCTTAATTAGGTATAGACACAACTAGGTCTCATCTGTCCTTCGTGGTTAACCACATAGTACTGCCTCCTGCCAGGTGGCATCCACGCAAGCTACCCTTTACACTGGAACATCCTGTTCCCTTCTGACTTAAGCTAATCCTACTTGTCTTTCAGATTTCAATTGAACTGACCTAAATCAATTCTCTTTCTTAGTGGCTATCATGGTATAAATGGAATTTTATAATTATTTGATATCTGTTGTCCTCACTACACTGTAAGGTTTTTAATTACAGAAATAAATGCTTTTTTTGTTTTGCTCAGCATTGTATCATCATGCCTATCACACAGTTCAATACATAATAGTCCCCAAATAAGCATTTGTTAAATGAATATAATGAATAGTTAAGTGTGCATAAATGTATAGTCAAATGACCAGTTCACACCAGTAAAATATGAGCAGAATTGTGTGTGTTATTTCTGAGCTTGAGTTTTTAAAGAAGTTGGCATGCCTCCTTTACTCTGTCTCCCTCTGCTTCCTGAACCTTACTGGATGGTGGGGCCAGTGTGGTATTATGACAAATAAAAGCTGGAGAATATAAAGACCTTGACAAAGATACTTTCATGGAATTCACACTTTTCTCTTTCCCTTCAAGTTACTAGTCTTTTAGTGTCTCAATGAAAGGAAATAGTGAATTGACCACAGATAAATTGGCATTAAATGGAAGAATAAATTTAGCACTCTAGTCCTGACAAGGGACCATGCCCATAATAGTACCAAAGATTTCATTTTACTCTCTGCTAGGAATCATGATCCAAAATATCATAGTGCTGTGGTCTGAATGTTTGTGTCCTCCGAAAATTATATGTTGAAACCTAATGCCCAATGCAATTTTACAAGTGGGGAATTTAGGAGATGATTAGCTGATGAGGGTGGAGTTCTCATGAATGGAATTAGTTCCTTATAAAAGAGGCCCAAGGGAGCTGCCTTGCTCCTTCCTCCATGTGAGGACACAACAAGAAGGGACCATCTATGAGGAACTGGCCCTCAGCAGACACTAACTTCTGTGTCAGTGTCACAGAAATCATTGACTTCTCTTCCAGTGCCTTCACCTTGAACTCCCCAGCCTCCAGAACTGTGAGAAGTAAATATTTCTTATAACACTTGGTATTTTGTCTCAGCAGCCTGAATGGACAAAGACACATAGCAACATTTGCTGCTATCATGACCTGTAAATTTTCCACAGGATGTTAACTATTGCAGCAACATGTGGAAAACACAACTTCATCAGAACCCTATTTTGGCCTAATTTTAAGGTGATTTCTCTTTACCTGCTATCTCTGGGAAGGATGTATGAAATTCCTGAAGATGAGATTGATAGATGCACCTGTGCATATGCCATTCGGCCTTTTTCCCTATCTCTTTGGAATCTTCTTGCCAATAAGTAGGATATATCGTGTATTCCCAGCTTCCAAAAAGTAAGCACATCAGAGCCAGCCTTCTGGAGACATGTCTTTGGCTTCTCCCGCTTCATCTCTCTACTTACCTTGTGGAAGCTTTGTAGTTGTGAAGCAGGAATTATGGGTTAGCACATGTTATTCCCTTGGCCTGGGAGTATCCACAGCTTTTCTACCTCATCTAGTTAGCCCTTAATATCTTTCCAGTCTGAGTTAAATTATTACTTCCTTGGAGAACCCTCCCTAATGCCTTCCTAAGTCAATTTCCTGCCGATCTCTCCCTTGGTGTATTAGTTATATATTGCTACATAACAAATTACCCTAGAACTTAGTAGCCTAAAACAACAAACATTAGCTATCTCATATGCCTTTTAGGGGCCAGAATCTGAGCTTGGCCCACCCGGGTGTTTCTAGCTCAGGGTTTCTCATGAAGTTATAGTCAAGATATTGGTCAGGCCTGCAGTCATTTGCAGGCTTGATCTGGGCTGAAGCTCAGCTGAGCTAGAGAGAGAAAGTGCTAAACTGTCAGGTATTGGAGCAGCCCATTAATGCAATAAACAAACAAATGAAGAACTGCATGGCAATCACTTATTGTGATGGTATATGCAAGAAGTGAAAACCAGAGAAAGCACTGACTCTGCCATCCCATTTGCCCCCAGGGAATGGCACACAGCTGAAGGATGGGGAAGATCAGCACAGACAGACGTGAGGGTTGTCTCACTGTTGAGTGAGCCTCAAACAAAGGGCTTTAGCAGTTTTACAGACCTTGGGGTCAGTGAAAGGGTGAGGAGGGAGGGCTCAGAGTGGAAAAATACTGAGTACTAAGCCAGGATAGGGAAAAGTGTCTTCAAGGTTTTTTTCTTCTTCCCTAACAAGAAGGCCTCAGCAGAGCCACTTGAAGAGAACTCTACCCAAGGCCTCAGGTAAAGTCTGCTAGGAATGGAGGTGTCCTCCAGGGAAAGGAATGCAAATATGTAAATAGCACAGCACGACCAGCCAGAGGGCCTGAGTCCTTGACAGCAACTTCCTTCAGAGACTGAAAATCCCTGCCCGTGCATCAGCTTTGGTGTGGGAAGGACAGCTTTCTCCTGTGAGGCCTGCCAGGCAAATCCTTTGTAATTGCTTATGGTCAGGCCTGAAAAATCGCACATAGGTTTATTTGTTTGTTTGTTTTTGTTTTTTATTTTTTATTTTTTTATTTCATAGGTTTTTAACCAAGAACCAGACTCCTCAAAGATTCTGTTCCTAAATCTGCTCTTTTATAGCTGTCGGCAGGAAGCCTGAGTTCTCCAGGCATGCACCTCTCTATAGCTGGTTGAGTGTTCTCATGCTATGGCAGCTGCCTTCCCTAAGGATGAGTGATCTAAGTGAAAGGGCAAGGAAGAAGTAGCATGCCTTTTATGGCTTAATGTCAAAAATCATATCTCATTTCTGTCATATTTTCCTTTTTATAAGCAAGTCACTGAATCTATCCACACGCAAGGGAAGGGTAATTAGATTCCACTTTTTTCGAAGGAAAGAATGTCAAAAAATCTGTGTATCTCCTTTAAAACAAACCACACTTCAGTATATCATCTTAATGTTTAGACAGAGATGAAAGTGAAAATAATTCTGCTTGTAGGCAGACATTTAAGCCACACAAATGAGTTGGTTCTTTGACCTCCATTTGTCTAATTCTGGTACCAAACTTAGAGAAGAAGAAATGAGTGACTATCATTCTTAAATCCAATAATCTTTGTTTCAAATGAAAATTTTTTATACTACTGATTTAATCTGTAAATTCAGACAACCTATCAACTCAATGGTAGGAAAGAAATCAAATTGTTTATGCATTCAGTTAATTGATTAAAATTATGACAGATTCAGAGGTTTGTTATAATAATCCTAAGTGGTATCATTTTCCCTCTAAAACAACCAATATGAAATATTCACCACAGTGAACGTCGTAATGATTTTAACAAAGATAAAAAGACTACAATCTGAAATAATAATCTAAGAAAGCATACTGAACATCAGCATCTTTTTAAACCACTTTTTCAGATGTCAAGACCAAAAAAGTGAAATGTTAGAATTTACTCTGCTTACTGGAATGTTAGCAAACAAGTGAACTGAGGTTGATTTATTACTGAAGGAAAAGAAATATGACAGCAAACAATTTTGGAGGGTTTGGAATTTTGTTTTACTTAATGTTAGGAAATGCTAGGAAACTATCCCTTCCTCTCTACTTATAACTACTGTTGCTGTGAATGTATTGGAACAAAAGTCCAGTTTATAAACTCTGCTAAGGAAATAAAAGCAACTTTACATTGGTGGTGGAATTAAATTTCGCATGTGATTTCCTGAGTAACATTATGCAATACATTGTTATTTGAGATCCTCTTCTTGTATTATTATAGCAACTAATCCAAACAGAATGCACCAAATCCCCTACAGATTAGTAAAACTTACTGGCCTGTAGACATCTCAACATCATGCTTCCAGCACACTGCCTTTCCCTTAACTCTCTTATTCATTGTTCAAGAAACATTTTTTTCTCTGTCTCTTTTAGTTGTATAAAATTAGAAATATTAGAAAGTAAAACAAATTCTCAAGTAAGAAACATCATAGCTGTTGATTGGCATGATTTTTTTATGCAGATAATCTCTGTATATTCCAACCATGAGTTTTATCTAAGGACTATGTTCATCTTGTTCACAGTTTTCTTTCCAACAGCTTGCTCAGTGCCTGGCTGATTATAATAAATAATTGTGGAAGAAATTAGTGAGTGCTGCTTTTTAGAACTAAGTCATCATTGACTTGCCATGAAATGAAAAAGAGAGGGGTTTTTACTATGACCTCCCCCTTGTGGATGGGAGGAATTTCCACAGACTTACTATCCCAGAGATGAAATTTTCAGACCAAGGTTTGAAAAGAGGACAACTGTGTCCTAACTACTGTTGTAATTTTTAATTTCTTAAACTTTTGAGACTGTTTTGATAATATTCTAATTAATGACTGCAAAGCTGTTTGAAAATGTAAAATTCTAGATCTTTATTAAATTTTTAAAAAATTAAGTACTGAAGCCTTTTCATACATTCAGATATTAGGAGAGCACTGGGGAAACAGTGATGAGCAAGATTAATCTGGATCCTGCCACCTAAGAATTTACATTCCAGCAAAGGATAGAGATATTAAGCAATTTATTACACAATTCATTTATTTAGTTAAAATTAGGATGGATGGGAACAGGGAACAGAGTGGCTATGAGAACCTAACCTGATGTGAAGGGTCAGAGAAGATGTCCTTGAGAAATGACATTTGATTTGAGCTGTGTAGACAAAGCAGACAAAAACTATGAAAAACACAAAGAAGACTTAATGGTTAAGCAAGGGGCTGTTAGGAACAGAAGATGAGGTATTATGCAGGGATAAGAAAAATGATCCAGGGAAGAATGAAGAATAGTAGAGAAGTATATGAGTTGAAAAGAAATACTGATGTACTCAAGAAATGTAACATTTCAGATTAAAGAATCTGAAAGAAGACCATGTGTCTAGAATTCAAAGCCCACGAATGGCCTATAGTGATGCTTATACGGAGTAAAGCAATCCGAATAGATTTACTTTCATTTTGTTGGGGGGGGGAGGTAAACAATTTTTATTCCTATTCAAATACACTTTTTTTTTCAGATTTATTTACTTCTCTCTATTATATACATTTTCTTCCTTGGAATGTTTTAAATGCATAGAACTTAACTTATGACAATCCATTTAAATAAAGTAAATCAATTTCTGATATATTTCAGAATCGCAAAGGAAAGAAAAGTAAAGAAAAGCATTGAAATGGTAGTCTTTTCCCTGAAAAGATTGGCAGTGCAGATCAGAAGAATGCAATGAAACAGAACAGAGAAACCAGATATAAAACCATCTGCCTATAATCAACTGATCTTCAACAAAGCATACAACAACGTACACTAGAAAAAAGAAGCCCTATCCAATAAATGGTGCTGGGAAAATTGGGTAGCCACAAACAGAAGAATGAAACAGGGCCCCTATCACTCACCACTCACAAAAATTAATTCAAGATGGATAAAATACTTAAAAATAAGGCATGAAACCATAAAAATTCTAGAGGAAAACATAGGAAAAACTCTTTTAGACATCAGGCTGGGAAAAGAATTTATGACTAAGACCCCAAAGGCAATTACAGCAACAACAATAATAAATAAATGTGACTTGATTAAATTAAAAGGCTTCTGCAGAGCAAATAGACACCCTACAGAATGGGAGAAAATATTCGCAAACTATACATCTGATAAAAGGCTAATATCCAGAATCTACAAAGAACTCAAACAAATCAGCAAGAAATAAAACAAAGAACCCCATCAAAAGTGGGCAGAAGACATGAACAGAAGCTTTTAAAAAGATAGACAAATCTATCATACCAAAGCAAACATATGAAAAAATGTTCAATGTCACTAATCATCAGGGAAATGCAAATTAAAACCATAATGAGATATCACTTTGTCCCTGTCAGAATGACTATTATTAAAAAAATCATAAAACAATAGATGCTAGCATGAATACAGAGAGGAAAGAACAGTTATACACTGCAAAATAGGTGAGACTGCAAATTAATACAACCTTTATGGGAAACATTATGGAGATTCTTCAAAGAACTAAAAGTAGACCTACCATTTAATCCAATAATCCCACCACTGGGTATCTAACCAAAGGAAAAGAAATTATTTTATCAAAAAGACACTTACACCCAAATATTTATTGCAGCACAACACACAATGGCAAAGATGTGGAACCAACCTAAGTGCCATCAATTCATGAGTGGATTAATAAAATGTGATATAGATATATCATGGAGTACTACTCAGCTGTAGATTTACTTTCTCAACAGATTATTCTGGCTCCTATTCTAGAGCAAGATGGTGTAGAAGGATTCTCTTGCTTATTCCCTATAAAAGCAACTAAATGTCCAGGAAATTATGCATCAGACAATGATAAAAGAACTATGAAAGCAAACTGAAGGATTGGTAACAGCACTGGCTAGGGAGTTAAAAAGAAGGCAGACTGTGAGGAACCTCAGGACATGTATTACAGGGCGAATTTCCTAGATTTTCTTTTATCATGCATATCTTTCCAGACTAGGCACAGGAGAATCTAAATTCCAGAATGACTAACAGGCATAGGCAAAAAAAAGAAAAAAAAGAAAAAAAGAAGAAAAAATCACACAAAAAGAAAAGCCTAAAAAGCTGTCCTCTCTGGTCAAGAGCTGGGTAAAGGAAAGCACAACAGAGACCTAGTGGAGAGCCCTGTCCCTTACTCTACTACCTATACCTGGCAGTGATCCAATCAACTGGCAGGTGGAAGAGCAGGAAGCCCCAATCATTCAGTCCTCACTCTATAACCCAGTTCTCATTGTCATTCCTATCCCTGTGTCTTTCTGCCCTGTACCTAGGAGCATAAAAGGACCAAGCTCAATGGGTTCTTCTCTTTTATTCCCCCACAAAAAAATGGCCCAGTGACACCAAGTGGCCCAAGGAAGTACCTTTCATACCTGCAGATGGCACCATCATGGATCGAATGGGAGTGTATATTAACTGTTGCTATAATAAAATACCATAGACTGAGTGTCTTAAACAATAGACATTTATTTCTTACAGTTCTGGAGGCTATAAAGTCTAAGATCAAGGTACTAGTCAATTTGATTTCTGGGGATAGCTCTCTTCTTGGTTTGCAGGCAGCTGCTTTCTCTCTGTGTCCTCATATGGTGGAGAGAGATCACTTTCTTTCCCTTTCCCTTCTTATAAAGCCACCAACTTGATCAAGAGACACCCCCCCTCCTTGTGAACTTATCTAACCATAATTAGATCTCAAAGATTCCATCTGTAAACAACATCATATTGGGAGTTAGAGATCCAACATATGAATGTTGGGGGAAACACAATTCAGTCCATAGCAGAGCCACAACAGCACTAGAAAAATGAAGCAGACCACAATAGCACTACAAAAACTCTGAAAAATAAACTGTTATTGGAACCAAATCCCACAAAAATAAGCCAGAACCTCCACACTAAACCTAAACAAGCTGACTACTTGCTAAAGATTATAATTGGGTTAAGAATTTGCTAATGTAATAATTTAAAATATCCAGCATGCAATTCAAAACCATTTGTCATATCCAAGGTCAGGAAAACCACTATGTGGATGAGAAAAGATAATCAACTGACATCAATACTGAGATGTATTAGATGTTGGGATTATCTGACAAGAATTTTAAAGCAACTGTTATAAAAATAATTCGACATTCAATTACAAATTCTCTTGGAAAAATTAAAAAAATGTAAAGAAGGAAATGTAAGTTATAAGAAAGAACCAAGAGAAAATTATAGAACTGAATATACAATTATTAAAATAAAAAAATTGCCAGCTGATCTCAATAGTAGAATGGAGATGACAGGGGATAGAATTAGTGAAAGTGAAGAAAGATCAATAGAATTTATTCAATCTAAACAAAAGAAAATATAGATGAAAAAGATGAATAGAGTCTCAGAGAGTTGTCTAACAATAACAGAAGATATAACAGTCATATCATCAGAGTTCTAGAAGTTAAGGACAAAAAATAGGACTAAAAGAAAATATTCAAGATAATGCTCTTTTATACAACAAAGAACATTGTCAATAGGGTCAAAAATCAACCAAAGGAATGGGAAAACATATTTGCAAATTATATATCTAATAAGGGATTGATATCTAGAATATAAAAGAACACCTCTAACTCAGCAACAAAAACACAAACAACCCAATTAAAAAATGGAGAAAGGACCTGAATAGACATTGCACCAATATTAGAGAGTCGTCAGTGGAGGCATGCCTGCAGGCGTGGCTATCAGATTGCCTAGGAAAAGAAAGCAGGAGTGATTAGTGAAGAGGACCTACCGCAGGGTCTTAGGACACTACATTGTTTAAAGTTCAGGACATCAGGAAAAGGAAGATTAAATTGCAAAACAAATGAAGAAAGTGAGGCTGGCAGTGTGAGATAACAGAATATATGAATTTAAGTCAGCTTGAACTCAGAAAACATAAGGCCTTTGAATGTTTGCTTTATTCTTCAAGTCAGGCAGAATTTGAGGAACATTAAGCAGACAATGGGAAATGTACCCAAAGTAGGAGCAGAATGGCCCGTTTTCTTCTATTCTGCTATAAGAAAGCGTAGAGAAAAGCCTCGTCATGACTGAACTTGATTGTCCTGCATTGTATTACACCCGGAAGAATGCCGTGACTAGACAGCGGAATGTCTGTGCTGCGTCCTAAGATTAGCTTGAACGTTTTAAGTAGCACCACAATGACTCTGCTATCATTTTCCAGGTCCTTCATGGATTCCTACTTGACTTGAAAAAAACAAGAGAAAACAGAACCTTTTTTCTTGAAGTATTCTAAGTATTCTGTAAACTCTATTCTATAAAAAAACAGATATGTAAAAACTCATATACAGAAATATTCTTATAAATAAATATATGCCAGTTCTGCAAAGAACTTAGAATATATCAGGCTATACCTGGCAATTTTATAAGTTTTCTCAGTAGACTCTGTTATGCCTGCATCACTGTCCACATCATCATCATCATCATCATCACTTACATGTCTTGAGCATTTGCTATGCTATTCTAATGTTCCAGGAACCGTGCTAGATTCTTTATATAATATTGTGTTTAATCGTCAAAGATGCCTCTTAGGTTTTGTGAATTTCTTAATTTGTTTTACAGATTATGTAGTGAAGGTTTAGTGATAAGTAAATTGTTCAAGTTCTCAGAATTAGTTAAATGGCAAAGGAGGTATTCAAACTCACATGCCCAAGGTCTTGATCATTATATAATATGATGCCACCTTTCCAAGTATAAGTAAACAGTGTTTTATTTAATAATTCTTGGCCTAATGCACATTATTACAAGTCTGATGGAAAGATAATGACAGGAAGTATGTGTTAACTGTGTACAGAGATAAGGCACATCTCAAGCCTACTGGGTTCACCTCTTCTCTTTGAGAGAACACAATCATTACAATTAGAAGTTCCAGAACTGCAAGAATGAAATATGGAAATGAAGCCTCTTATGTGTGTGACTAATGACAGAGATCTGACCTAGATTACATGGCCTGGAACTAGAATTTTTTCAACTGGAGGAAGGGAGAGCCAAAGGCTAGGATGGTGATCGGTAAGAACCGGAGGCTTCACGTCAGAATAGGACCCTTCACCGATTTGCAATGACCACACACAAAGAGAACTGAAGGTTTTGCCTAAGTTGACATCTGCTAGAAACCTTTGCCTCTCATACCATGGGAAAGGTGGTCATCTCTATTTCAAATGCAATAAACTGTGTCCACAGCAGCAATAGCACCTTTAGAGGAAGCAAGGAAGAGGAATAATGTGAGCATGATTCTTCCCCATACTCTCACTATCACCACACAGGGAAGAAAAAAAAAAGTTAATTTTGAGTTCTTGAGAAAGTTTTGTTTTAAGAAAAAAAAGTTAACAGATTTCCCTTAAAAATTTACTTTTACTGTAGACAAAGTCTTTGAAATTAAAACAAAAAATCACTATAAATCAAATCTCATTTTTCCCTCACTATAATAGCAAAACATATTTTAAATTAAACAATTGGTAACTAAATTTTATTGTCATTTTTTACATCATATTCTAAACATAAAAACAGAAGCTGCTTTAATTATTCACAATGAAGGGTACTTAATGCAAGGGATTATTTACTCAGGTAATAGAAGACTGAGGCCACCCAGAGATTAGTCCCAGAAGGAAGCCACCAACACCCTTAGGTGGAAGTTCAAAGTGAGAAGATGATGTTATTTGAAGCCTAGAACCAGAGTCACTCAGTGGAATCTGGAATCCAGTGGGCCTGATCAGTAGAAGCCGGTGTCAGAGACACACAGCAAAATGCTGCACAGACAAAATAGGAGGGAAACGAGTGTCCTGGCCTTTTCCTTTGATCGCCTTCAAATATTCTGCCAGTGCTTCCTGTTGGCCGGTCTTAGTCAGAGTCAGCTGTCCTGGGAGCCTGGGAACTGCAGTCTGCAGGACCCAGCTTTCCTATAACACAGAAGAGAGCAGAGGAAGGAAGAATCTGAAGGCAAACATGCCCAGGATAGGAACATGCCATGGTAGCAAGCACTATATTTAACCAGCTATATTGTCTTATGTGCGTGGGATATGTGATCAGAAATTAAGCCATAGAATTCAGAAATATGTGTTTGGGAAAAATTGGAGAGGTATAAAGCAGGTGATAGGGCTTTAGAAAAAAAATCAAATCAATAAATATTTTATTATTTTATTTTATTTATATTATCACCTTTCATGATTGTAATTTTAAAACCTGAGACTACAGTAAATACATAAAGTATAAACAGCAAGCAAGTAAACAATAGACAATAAAGAGTATACAAGACAGAGAAGTTTCCTGCTTAATGGACAAGAAGGCTTTTGGGGAATATTTATTTCGCTTCACTATGATTTAAATCGTAAATTCCCCTGAGCTGATTTTAGCAACAACATTCCATTTATTGAACTTTAGGCTTGTGTTCAAAGATGCATTGCATCCAGATTGCATCTGTGACTTGGATTCATAAAGGCAATGAGTGGGAGAGGAGGAAAGAGCATAGACAACTCACAGTTTTAGACCTATACCTTCTCCATATCTTTAAAAATATAAAGTTGAGAGCACAGTATGTCTCTTCTACATATGTCCTTCAGCTTTCCTAGCACAATTTTATGACTCCTTTGCTCTTTTTGGTCTTTCTTTGATGTTTATTATAACTTGATTATACTCTTAGAAATATTTTTGGTACTTGGTATATATTCTTTTTGGTGAATACATTATTTTGTTAAAATGGAATCATGCTATATATGTTATTTTATAACCCCATTTTTTACTTAGCAATGGTATTTGAACATCTTTCCAGAATTAATACACATACACATACATCTATATACAGTGTTAAAAAGATAAACTGGGGCACGATAAAATTTTAAAGAGTTTATTTGAGCAAATAGCAAATCATGAATTAGCTAACTCCAAACCAGAAGATTTGAGAGCACTACAGAGGAAACACAGGGAGGAGGCTTTTATAGGACGAACATAGAAGTGAGGCAAAGAAAATATTTGATTAGTTACAGTTAGAAAGTTGCCTTAATTGGTCTATCTCATTGGAAAGTCCCTAGTTATATAATTATAAATTTGCTGGTTGCTTCTGATTGGTTGAGCTCTAATTGCATGTTTCTTTAATATAGGCAGGCATTTATAAGAAATAGCTCAAATTAAGTTTTGCTTATGTTTGTAAATCAAGCAAGGTTAGGGTCACTTAGAGGCCTAATTGGCTTTGTCTGCTCAGGGATTCTTCAGGCTTGGTCTCCATTTTAACTTACTTTATCTCTCTCTGTCTCTCTCTCTCTCTCCCCCCCCCATTTTCTGTGTGTGTATATATATATATACACACACATACACACAAATTATATATGATTATATATGTAGTATTAGATATATAAATACATGCTATTATAATTTTTAACATATGAATAGTTTCCCACCATATAAGTATACTATTGATATTTTTGGTTCTAATTTTTTATTATTTTTACAATATGATGAGTATCTCTATTCCTGCATATTTATACACTGTGTCAAGTTATCATGGAGAATAAATCGCCAGAGATGTAATTGCTAAGTCAAAGGGATTTCATTAATCAATTTAGTCTGCATTTTTCTACAGTTACAAACAACTCAAAGGATCTCAGTGGCTTAAAATAACTGTTTATTTCTTGCTTAAACAGAGTGAGCATATCCTCTATCTGGGATCTCCTGCAGAGAGAAGAGATTGTCAACTATGAGGTGATTCATAAAACTTCTGGTCAGAAGTGTCTCATATCAATTCTACTCACATTTCATTGTCCATATGAAGTTCTATGGCCAATTGTGAATCCAAGAGGACAGAAAAGAAATCCTCTTACAGGGAAGAGCTCTGAAGTGTAGGGAGTGAGTTTCAGGAAGGGAAAACAAATATTTTGAACAATACTACCAGAGGGGTCTATATTTTCTTCTTTATACTGAACTACATAATTCTATGATAGTTACTGTTATTGTAAAAGAGGGCATGCATGCTGCCCTGGACAGAAAACAGAGATTCTGAAGTAGAGAAAGAATATCAAATGTCCCAATTGATTCCCAGAGGATAATTTAAAGCCACATTATAGAGAGGTAACATGGGCAAGAGACCTTGTAGTAACACAGAATAATCACATCCATTTCCACTTGGCAAACAAACTCTAGCTAAAACTTTACCACCACTTATTTTCAATCCCAACCATTAGATGACCACAAGCCACCATTTCTACCCCAAAATCATCATTGGTTTCTTGTCCAAATTTGTTCAGGGAGATTTGATTGTGTATAGTGAAGTTTAACCATGAAATGAAAGACTTTCTATCAAGAAACCAACTAACAACCTAGTGATATGTTTGGATTTATAGCTTTAAGTCAACTTTTTCATTTTGGAAAGATATAGAGAATCTTATCTAGGAAAGATTTCCTTATAGAGGAAACTAGGTATGGTAGGTAAGTAAGATCATTGACAATTTATAGCTTTACCTTAATGAATGTAGAAACATATGGTCAGTAAAAGATAGTTAAATAGTCTAAGGTTTAAGACTACTGCTCCGGGAAAAGAAATTTTCCTATTTACATTTCAAAGATACACAGACCAAATAAGACTGAAAAATAAGAAAGATATGGAAGCTTAGAAGTATATCAACAAATTGCTTGCTAATGTTGGTTTACCATAGTTGTAGCTGACAATAGAAGGTAACATAAATCTTGATTAATAAGACACTGCATTTTTTTACATTAAAATAACCAAAAGGAAATCTCTCTACAAGACGATAAAGCTTTATTCTAATAAAGAAATGCTTACTCAGGAACAGGTGTGTGGATAATATACTCAGAGGCATCTTTGTTTTGATTTATTAATTGATTCATTTTTGCTGTGAATCATGTGTAAACTCTTTACCTTGAGCACAGATTTATACACAGCTACCAAATCATTCTCCAGGCAGGTACTTCCAAGTATATGATCTCATGTAGACTAGAGGTTAGGGATGCCTAATTTTTCACCCTTCCTACCATATGAGTTTTAACTACTAAAGGACAAACCCAAGGGTCTAAATGAGGAAACAAGATTAATAGTAATCATGTTTATTTGCAAAGCTAGAGTGGAGAACACAGCAGGAACACTACCTCCCCCGCTGATTAAAACTTGTCGCTAACATAGAAGCCTGAAAGAGCCATGGCCTTTCCAAACGGATGGCTTGAAAGAGAGAGAGAGAAATGGGCGGGGGGGGGGGGGGGGGGGGGGGGGGGGGGCGGAGTATGAAGAGTGAGAGAAAGAGACAAGAGTAAAAATAGAAAGGAAACTGGAGACAAGAAGAAAAGGAGGAAAATTTTAATTTCTGAAGACTAGAATTTTACCCAATACAGTTCCTCATTAGTTTAGTGGGGAGGTTTCCTCATGGACATTGAAAATAGGATTTATCAAATTAAAAATTTCAATATCCAAACCAATTTATTCTTGAAGAGGGAAGACATTGTTCTAGAAAAACATTCAGTGAGAATTTGGTGGTATCACTTTTGGAAGAGTCACTTGTATTGCAGTTATACTGCATATATTAATGGCAGCAAATCACATTTTCATTTCTGTGTCTAGGTCTGAAGAGAGGTGTTTTCACAAATGCAAGAAATTAGAAATCCAGCAAACAGCCAGCCTTCCCTTCTAGACTGCATCAAACAGGGTGCTGGAAGCTCTTTGAAAGAATCAGAGCTTAAAACTCTGAAAATATAATTTGAAGACGGGAGTAGTAACTGAGTTATTTACTAATTCCAATTATAATTAAAATAAATTAAAGTCTTTAGTGAGGTAAAAGCAACCTCCTCTGTTCCCTGGTGATTAGCCACATTGCAAAGCTATTAGTTCCTTGACATTTTAATTAGAAAACCCATAAAATATTAGTACCCTGGATATGACAACTTTGAGTAGAACCAGCTGAGAAAACAAAAAGATACCACAACAGCATCATCCAACTGATGGTTCCAATATGCAAGCTGGCACTAGAGGCTGGAATGTGGTAGGGACAGCAAAACCTACCACTAAGTCTGTACCTATTAAAATGCACACATGGCTCTGGTTTGAGTAAACCCACATTGAACAGTTAAAAATTACTGCTAACACGTGCAAAAAAAGAATTATTTTTTTTATCGTAATGATAATCTACCTGTTAGTGACATTAGTGAAGGATTTCCTCTGGTTATATACTGGTACATTTGGAAGTATATTGATCAATTCTTTTATACCAAATCTACCATCTCTTTTTGGTTTTGTTATTTGATACTTGCTAAAAAATCAGATGGACAATAAATACAATTCAATGTGAATTTAATGAATGTTGCTGAATATCTATTACTATGACAGGTCCTTTGGTAGATTGAAAGAGATACAAGGAATATTCCTGCTCATAATGAGAATTTGTAGAAGAAAAGATCTCTCATGGCTTCAGGTATGTAAAGAAAATTTAGCTATTTTTTCATATGTTTGTTGGCCATGAGTCTGTCTTTTTTTGAAAAGTTTCTGTTCATGTCCTTTGCCCACTTTTTAATGGAGTTGTTTGATTTTGTTCTCTCTGATTTCCCTGAGTTCTATATAGATTCCAGTAATCAGCCCTTTATCAGATGTGTAGCATGTGAATATTTTCTCCCATTCTGTAGGT
>VBSM01003039.1:2038229-2051123 GCA_008086735.1 Cheirogaleus medius | reverse complement strand
GAAGCTTTTTAATTTGATCAGGTCCAATTTATTTATTTTTGTTGTTGCTGTGATCACCTCTGGGGTCTTCTTCATAAATTCTTTCCCCAGGCCAATGTCTATAAGAGTTTTTCCAACATTTTCTTCTGGAAGTTTTAGAGTTTCATGCCTTAGGTTTAAGTGTGTTAGCCACCGTGAGTTGATTTTTGTGAGACGTGAAAGGTGCAGATCCTTTTCAGTCTTCTACATGTGGCTGTCCAATTTTCCCAGCACTATTTATTGAATAAGAATTCTTTTCCCCAGTGTATGTTTTTGTCAGCTTTGTCAAAGATTACATGCTATATGAGGATGGTATTATATCTGGGTTCTCAGTTCTGTTCCATTGATCTATGTCTCTGTTCTTGTGCCAGTCCCATGCTGTTTTAGTTACTATAACCTTGTAGTATAGCTTGAAGTCTGGTAAATTGATGCCTCGCAATTTCTTCCTCTTGCTTAAGATTGATTTTGCTATACAGGGTCTTCTCTGGTTCCATACGAAGTGTGTCAAGCAGATGAATCAATATTGTGAAAATGAGAATTGAAAAGTCAGCTCCTCAGATGCCGAAAACAACACTATCTCATATGTTCCAGCAAAATCTGTAAAACAAGACAAGTGGGAATCTTTGTGTTATTACAATGTGAATTTGGTGGGGACATAAACATTCAATCCATGGCATTGAAACAATGGCTTGAGCAAAACTGGCTACTCAAGACATAAAAATTGATTTTGTTTATATAATAGAATGAATCACACTTCAAGACTAGTTGATTTTTTAATCTATGAGAAACCAATCATAAAGTAATTTGTAACAGTGAAATCAAGAAAGGATTAAAACTCAACAAGTTCTCTCTCTCTCTCTCTCTCTCTCTCTCTGTCTGTCTCTCTCTCACACACACACATACACACACGTGTTCTCTCTTAATAATAGCAATCCTCAAGACTACCATTCCTAATTGGAAAAATTTTTTTTCTTACTGGAGAGGAAAATATTGTTCTCAATCATGTAGTAATGTGACTACCTTTTTGGAAGTATCCCTGAAATAAATGATAACTTCCCTGTCTCTGTAATCTTTCTTTTCTCAGAATTATTTCCCTTTAATTGAAATCTAAACTTGTGTTAGCTAATACAATGAAGTTAGAGAACACACAGTTCAAACTCCAGATGCATGCTTCTCTCCAAACTATAAAATCTTTTAAATAACAAACACCCCTATGATGATTTAGCAGAATGTCTTATGCACTTCATTTGCCAGGACAAAGGATTTATCCAGCTGCTGTCTGCCACTTTCTTCCTTCTTCCAGTTGCCTCTCACCTCTCCTTTTGCTCAGAGTCTCTAGTGTCTACTCTCCTTTATTGGTACCCAGAGTAAGGATTACCAAGGTCCATTCACCCTGTGTGACAATGTCAGCAGTCAAATGCAGCAAAACTGTGTAATTTTTCCTTTATTGAACCTTTCAAATCATTTTGAGAAAGAGCTGTTTCAAATCTAGTGACAGGGGCCTTTCCTGATACAGATATTTATTCTTGACTATCAAGTAAATTTTTTTAAAAAGGAAATATGTTGGTGCTGGATAATATATAACCTGTCCCATTGAGGACTTAGTTCTCCATGGTGAATGTCTATTTTTTTCTAAGCTGTTGGAAATCACAAAGATCAATGGAGGTGGCCAAGAAGGAAAGTAGACAAAGGGCCAGAGTTTTGAGAAGGAGCCCATTGTTTTAGAAACAAACAAAAATCTTAATGGTAGAAGGCAATTTACAATTTCAAACAAACATAGAAGATTTAGTTGAACTTAGAAGAGAGTTCTCATTGTCATTTATTACTATAAGTAACATAATAAGAATTGTTTGATGAAACTGTGTAGTAGGTTTTTATTATTCTTATTCTTATATAATATCTTCAGTCTCTAAAGGCACAAATAGCTATGTATGTATAAAACCTAAGAAATTAAAGTATCTATCATAACATCAGTAATTCACACTGAGGATATGTCTCAAAATTAAATATATGAGCTATGCTATGCCATTTCCTCTACCAGAGGCAAAGACAACTATTCGGAGTAAGTATGAATACTTGCCTAGTAAACAAACACATAAAAGCCAGTCTTCACAAAGCTGGGCTCTGACATCATAGTTCCCACCCTCACCTCCTCACCTCTCTGCTATCATCTCTTATTCGTCTCCTCCTCTCTCACATGGCTCACATCACTCCATGCACATTGGCTTCTTGGTTGTTCCTCAAACACACCAAGTACTCTACAAATTCAATACTACTGCACCTGCTGTTCCATCTACCTGGATCATTTTCCCTCTAGACATCTGTGTGCTTTGCTCTCTCACCTCTCTCCAGTCTTGACCCAAATGTCTTCTTGATATTCTGATCACCTCACATAAAACAGTGGATATGTCTTGTGTCCCTTCTTTGCTCAATTAATTTATCCCTGTGGCTCTTATTATTTGTAACTTCAATGATATGAGCAATTTTTGTATGTTTTGGTTACAAGTATATCCTCAGTGCTCAGTACAATTTTGGCACAAGGTAGGCATCAAAAAATATCTGTTGAATGAAACAAGTTACCTCGTTGTATTTCCTAGTTCAATTCTTATCATAAAATATCTAAGTTACTCTTTCCCTTAAACATGTCAATACATTGGTGAAACTCCAGGAGGCCTTTAAAGAGATCAGGGTGGAACATATGCCAGGCCCAAGCCAGGGGAAGCTGAGCCTAAGAACAAACTCTAGGAGCCTCTACTGTTCACACAGACAGAGATTACATGAATCAGCATGACCCTTGAGTGGACCTGCAGAGTGACAGCCCAGGGTCTAGTGGGCCAACCACGGCACATGTGCACTGTATTCCTTTAGGCCAGCAATATGGGGTGGAGGAAAATAGGTTGGACTGGGAGTTAGGACACCTCTGACAAGCTGGGAGATTTGGGGCCAATTGCTTAAACTCCACAGACCTCAGTTTCCTCTGTTAAAAACAGAGGTCAAAAAGAGAAGTGATTTTGAAACTTTTTTTTTAAATAGCTAATTTTCCCCCAAAATGAGATATATAGAAGGTATTCCACTATTGAAAACAGAAATGAAGCTGTTTAAGGAAACTGGGAAGGAGTAACCCAATGCCCTGACTTTCCCTCTCTTGTCCCTTTATCAGAGTGACCACTGAACCATCATTCCATGGAACCCCTGAAGAACTCAGTAATGTAGTTTGGAAACCCCAGCCTGGAAGCCACCTCAGTCCACATCATTTCATATTTCTTTCTCTAATGTGCAGATAGTACTCATTAGATAAGAAATTTCTGATAAAAGCAAGCCTAGGGAAAGGCCAGAAATTACCAATAAGTCATTCTTAAGATGCATTACTTCCTACAGTCTACAGATAATGCACTGTCATGTGACCTAGGAGTCTAAGGAGCTAGTATTGGTGAAAGAGGGCAGATTGAACTTTAAAGAGCTCAACTCTCTTTTAGGGTGCTGACACTAACTATGTGGTATTATGCAAGTTTCTTCATATCCCTGTGTTTTAGGTTCATGATTTGTACAGACATATAATATCTATCTTATAGAGTTGTTTTGAAAATTTGATTAAATGACTTATGAGTTGAGAATAGGACCTGATACACAGTAAATGCCTTGAAACTATTTTGTATACAAAGGCTATTCAGTTATTTTGAGTTATTTAAATCAACAAACACAAGCATTTATGGCACCACTTTAAACATTGTTTTATATGAACCATGCTCATGAGAGATAAATGTACAAAATTAGAGGGCTTCAGTATTAATTCACAATAAGACCTGTAACAATTATGTATCTTGACAACCAAGTTACCATCATCAGTGTATTCTTTCCCTCTAAGCAAATTAGATAGGAAACTAAATTCTAATCAGAGGGTTGCTTTGAATGCACGGAAGTTAGGTGTAGAACTCAAACATGTGGCATCAGGTTATTCTACATGGAGAGACTGAGTTTTGTGAGTTTACCCAGCCCTTGGGTAATAGAACCTTGAGTAGAACCCACATTTGTTTATAACACCCATGTTCAGTATTAATGAGTATGACACTATGTTTGATGTTGTAAGAGATAAAAGATAGTTTTTAGACATTTCTCTACCACTGCCAAGAATGTCCGTGAGACAAAGATCCTGCTTTATTTAATCTCTTTTATGTGAAGAAGACAATGATTTGACTCCCCTAATAGTAAAAGTTTATTCTAGGATTTTTACATAAAATTTAGGAAAAAAGTGGTCTGAATATCCTTAACAGTTTTGACTAGTGCAGAAAATTTGTGGAAGGGTTTCTTTTTTCTTGCCAAAACCTGAAGACAACTCTGTAGAAAGTTTTTTCCATGCAATGTAATTTCAAAATTTCCAATTTCAAAAGTATACAAAACACACATGTTTTGGATAGAATACTTGCCCTCACCAAATATATTCCAGAGAATGTTTATATCACAGAGTTATTTACTTATCTCCTAAGGTGGTGTTTCTTTTCTCTCTCTCTCTCCTTTCTCTTCTCTTTCAACTCAGTGCAATTCTAATAGTTGCAGAAGAATCTCTCATCACTACTCCAACCTAGATTTCCTCTTTCATGTACATAATTTTGTTTTGAAATTTGAAAATTCTGTTTAAACTTTTATGCTTAAAAAATTAAATGACTTGAGAATTATTTTTTCTAAAATGATTCATCCTGAATGTATGTGTTTAGGACAAAATGCAGGGACAATGGTCCAATTTATTTCTCATTTCTTTCAGTTATCTAATTTTTGCCCTATATTTTTGTGTTCTTGGACTCTCTTTATACATTTGCTCAAATGAGCTTATACAGAGTATCTGTTCAGGTTATTACTCTTAGTTGTGGTTAACAGAAACCTGGTAGGCCTAGTAGAAAACAAGTGGCTGGGCCATGTGCTTTCATCTGTTCACAGATGTTAAATTCATTTGGGGATCTAATTTATCCACAAAGAATCTGTTTTAGCACTCCACATAATCTCCTGATTTAGGTATTTTGCTTTCATTTGATGGACTCCAAATAAGTAATTACCTCAGTGAATGTATGGTTGAGTAGAGGATGAACCATGATCTCAAATGGCTACAATACAAGCCAGAGGGTCATTAATACCAAAGAGTTAGCAAAAAAAATCAATGTGTTTAGAATCTCTAATGTATGCCAGTCTTATGTACTACATGCAGATTATTTCATTTAACCTAAGAAATACATTGTATGCATTTTACAGACTTTTTTAACAAAAAAAAACAAGAGCTCAAAGAAGACATATATATTTTCCAAAGTCATGAAGTTAGTCATAAGCAGAGTTAGTGTTTGAATTTAGGTCTGTCTGAACCAATAATGTATGGCTTCCCCAAAGGCTATGCAGAGGGTGATGGGGGAGGTGGTAGCCAGAGAGACATCATAAATAAAATGAGATTTGATATAAGCCTTGAGGAAAGTGTCAAGCGGTCATGTAAAATGATACCTGTGAGAGCAAAAGCACCAGAACTTGTTATGGGAAGAGCCATAGTTCATTACTCCTATTGTATAAATCAATCATAGGAGAACACATCAGAAAGTTAAGCTCAGTCTAAATTGTGCTTTAAAATTATCAGACTAAGAAGTTTTTCATTTTGTTTTGTTTTGTTTTGAGATCAAGGATACATATGGGAGAATTACATGTCATAGTGACATTTCAGACAGTAACTGATGGTGCTGCAAAAGAAGATACTAATATTTCGAAGGAAACAGAAATGAGAGGAGGAAGTGAGATGAGCCAATGATATTTCTGTCAGGAGAAGGTGAGAGTCTAAATTGTGGCGATGACAATGGGATTGTCAGCAAGAGAACAGTTATAAGAAAAAGGCACCCATGCAAAGAGACGCTCCACTGAACCTGGTGATGGATTGAATGAGATGATGCAGAGAAAGACAGGAAATATTCCCCAAGATTCTCATCATGGTTTGATTGAGGTATAGGTGACTCAGTTATCTGAGATAAGAGAGTAAAGAAACAGGTCTGGGATAAGATGGTGGTAGGGCTGAAGACAATCTCTCAGGTTTTTTAGCATCACCCTGTTACTGGAACAACACTAGATTGGCAAAGACATTAAATACTTTATTATGACCAAATAAACAATTGGGGTAGCTAACCATTGCCTAGGCCTCTTAAAAGCTAAAATTGTTATTTATTTATGAACATGTCTTTTTCTCCAGGCTAAAAAAAATAAAGAAAAAGAAAATAAAAAAGAGCCAGAAATCTCTGGGAAATTGCTATCAGACTTTCCGGACCCACTGATGTTTGAGATTATTAGGTGTTTCTCCTGCAGCATTTGTCATGATAAGCAGATACCTCTGAGGGGATAGAGTCCAAGAATTTAAAGTTGAAAGACAGAAAAATAATAAGGATGGAAAAGTCCAAGATAACTGAAAATCAGTGGAAGAAGAGCTGAATTTACCTAAAATGTAATTTGGGAAGCAAGAGCACAGTTGGCATGTCCAGTAAGGAAAATCAGTAGAGGAAGTTGGTGAAAGACCCAAAGAGAAGTTCTCCCACTGACTCTGTGACTTAGCTATTCTCTAAGCCTTGATGCCACCATTATTAATAGATTTTTTCCCCAGTGGAGATGATTAGCTGTAATTATTTCTGTTTCTACAGGGAAATGCTGCTGGCAATGAGATTTCCATGATAAGGAACAGGAAAGGTTAGAACTGGAAAAAAAAAGGGCCATTAGGTGGTGCATGGGATAGGAGTTAACATGGCATAATTATATCATCATCTGCATCTTGTGCAAAGAAGAAAGAAAAGATTATTTGAGATTTGAGATGCATCTTTAAATATATTTACCTTGTTTTTTTGTATCACATAGTAAAAATATCATAGAAAAAGTTAAACACTGAATTAAATTACATAGATTAGGAAAAAAAAGTAAATTTTCAGCTGGATTTTTTGGCTCTACCTTTAAAATGTTTTTCTTAAATTGAATTTAATTGGAGCATTTATATTAATGTCTATAAGTCCAAATCAAGGCCAGCCTTAGAAACATGGGGTCCAAATTGATGAGCTTTGCAATAATCTTGCCCAAAAGTGATTTATTTCCGTATCTGCCTGCCACTGACCCAGGAATTCCATTATTATAGATGTAGTCATTTATCTTAACAGAGTCTCTGGAAAACTTCCTTTCAAAGTGGGAATTTCCCTGAAAGTGTCTTACTAATTAACTTTTTATCCATACCACACAGAGAAAAAGTTCTTCAAGGAGCAGCTAGACAAAGGGAATGAGGCTTGGTAAACGGTGACTAATTCAGGAACAATATATGTGGAGAAGAGGAAGAAGTATGGATGAAATAAGGTGGAGAAAATCCAGTGAACTCTGATTAGGACACATAATTTTGTTGTCACTTTTTAAGAGTTAATTCCCACTTGTAATTTTCTTCTGGAGTCTTCTGGGATTAACTTGCCTATTCCTCTTATTTTCTACCACAAAACTCTCCCCTGGGGCTTCATCTTCTTGAGAAATGGGATACTGAAGCATAATTTTTTTCTAATTCCTCATGTCCTAAAAGGAACCCATAAATCTTGTTTGTGGTTGCTAAGATTATTTATTTATTTTTCCTCAAATAACTACTGAAAAAAGATTCACACAATACATGCTGAGAAATTACAGAGGGCAAGTGCTTTGCCAGTCACAGGTAGTCTTATTTTCATCAGAACATGACTGAGGCAAGGCCACATTGATTTCTAAGATTGATAATCCAATCTTGGTAAACCCCAAGCAAATATTTCTCAATTCTGTACTAACAGTCCAACACCCTTAATACTGTCAATAAAGATAACCCATTGTCAAGTGTGAAATCAATGGGAAATTCCAGACTAGTACCAGATCTCTGCATGTTAAACCACTTATTATCATCTGCTACTTTGTATAAGATAAATGAGAAAATCAAAATTATTTGAATTAAAATCTCTGCAAACTTTCTCTTCCTTTGTTCTCATCCTTTCCCACCAGCTCTCTATCCCTCTCTCCCAATAAATTGCATTTAAAAATAATTTAAAGTTGTTTTGGACAGTTTTTCATTTCAAGAAAATATTACAGTGGCTTGATTGGTGCTGGAGACCTGAAATTTGAGTGTTAAATAAGATTCTAGTGCTCTTTGGGCTTAGTTATATGATCTTATAAAACAATCAAATAGCACCATGTTTGGGTGCTGGCACAGCAAGCAGGTCTGAAAGCCTTTATTGAGCTGGCCATAGCAGGGTACAGATCTACCTTTTGTTTCCCTGTTTAGCTCTGCTGAAGAGACTGGCCAGAATCATGGGCATATGGTTGAGAAAGATAATGGTCACTACCGCCAATTCACATTGACTTTAACTTTCCTTATTTTCTTGCTTACTGGGGACTGGAAGAGAACTTTTAGGAGAAATAAAATGCATAAATACACTTGCAAAATTTATGAATTGAAAATATTGATAACGAGAAGGTCCTATGTAATTTCTGAGCTTCATCGAACAAAAATGGATTGAAGCAGAAAGTTCTGAAAGGCTCACAGAGTATAATAATGTCTGACCCAACACTTCCTCTCTTTAATATTTTCTACCAAATCCTTCCTTTTTAGATGCTGGGCCGGGAAATTTTCATAAATTATAGTATATTAACCACCCTGCCCAAGTGACAACCTAGTTATACACACATAGTTTCTGACATTAGACAGAAAAGGCATGAGATCAAAAGAACAAAGATCAATTCAGGGAGGAGAGTAAAGATAAATGGTAGATAAAGAAGGGAAATTCCACAAAGCAATACTGTGTTTCACCTGTTCCTATGACAGCTACTTTGTCAACAAGAGATTTCTATATTTATATTAATCAGTAGTGTGCTGCATCTGGCTCCAACTCACTTGCAAGAGACCTAAATGTATGTATCTCTTTCTAGGTCCTAGCTCACTGGTGTCACATTCATATCATAAAATAAGCCATGGTACAATTATTTACACCATGGGAATCAGCAAATGCTTTAAATCAAATTATTTTATTTTTGGAGAGCCAGATTACCAGCTCACTGCCGATTACCCTTTACATTAAAGAAAAGGAAATACAAGAGAAGTCCCAATCAACGTACACACAGTGTTCTCTCTGAAAGCATATGTGATCAATATCATTTTTTTTCATTTCCATAAATATCTTAGTGTTCCTCATACTATAGTGGCTCCTTGATTAGCAGCATCACCATCACCTGAGAACCTGTAAATCGGAATCTCTAGGTAGAGATCCAATATTAAAGCCCCAGTTGTTTTGATGTATGCTAAAGTTTGAGAACTGTAGCCTTGTACATTGCCATCTAGGGAGTTTCCCCAATGAGTTCCCTGTGTGTGTGTGTGCATGTGTGTGCTATGGTTTGAATATAGTTTATCTCCATCAAAATTCAGGTTGAGGCTTGGTCCCTAATGTGACAACATAGGGAGGTGATGCCTTTAATAGGTGGTTAGGTTGTTAAAATGCATTAGTCTCTTTCTCCACTGGGTGAGTTCTCCCAGGAATGGATTAGATCCTGGGAGAGCAGGTTGCTATAAAGTAGGTATGTTTCTTGTCCTTGGTCTCTCTGCACATGCCTGCTTCCCTTTCCACTTCTCCACCATGCTGTGAGGCAGCAGAAGCTAGGCATATGCAAGTTCCATGTTTCTTGGACTTTCCAGCCTCCAGAACCATGAGCCATATTAATCTCTTTTCTTTATAAATTACCCAGTCTTAGGTATTCTGTTATAGCAACACTAAGTAGATTAAGACAGTGTGTTTTAAGAGGTACAGCAGATGTAAAGGTGTATTATTTAGGGTTTAATTTAAAGATAGAAGAGATATGAACAGATATCAAGGTTTATTTGTGGTCTGGTTTTAAGATGATTGAAAAGATGCAAGCTAATGGGAAAGAAACAGTAATAGAGAGAAGAGAGAAGATACAGAAGAGGACAAGGAATTCAACCAATTGCTTCAGAAGGCCGTAGGATTTGAGACTTGGAATATAGAAAATGAAACTAACTTTGGACAAAATCAAGGACACATTTTCTATGTTCCACCAAGACATTGTCTCATTTTTTAGACATTTTCCCCATACCCACCCTCACCCACCTTTTTATAATAGGATGCCTACTATATCTCTTTGAAGTAAAATAGCTTTTTAAAAGTAGCTGTAATATGTATTGAGGTCAATGAACAACTGGCCTGTCAAATACTCACATCTCACAAAATGTTGGATTTGCGTGGAAGCTAAATTAAAGCTTCCTTCACTGACATTACGAAGCAAATTAATACAGTAAGTCATCTTTTGTATTTTGATGTGGAACAAAATTTAATATGGTCAAATATGAACCTTGGATAAGGGCTATCATTCACTGGATATTCATTATGAGTTAGGCATATTATATGCATTATTTTGTTTTTTCATATTTGTTCAAGGCAGTTACTATTACCTATGGTCTCACAAATAGTCTTTTTTTTTTTGGAGACAGGATCTCACTCTGTCACCTGGGCTAGAGTGCAGTGGCATCAACTTCAACTCCTGGGCTCAAGTGATTCTCCTGCCTCAGCCTCCCAAGTAGCTGGGTCTATAGACATTCACCACCATGTCTGGCTAATTATTGTACTTTTTGTAGAAACAGTATCTTGCTCTTGCTCAGGCTGGTCTCAAATTCCTGGCCTCAAGCAATCCTGCTCCCTTAGCCTCCCAAAGTACTAGGATTATAGGCATGAGCACACCCAGCCACAAATATTTTTACAATAATGGATGCTGCAGCTTACACTGTCCACTTATTTTTATTGACATTACCGGTGGAACTGGCAATCTTAAGAAAATACTTCAAAGTAAATTTTAGAGTAAGTTTGTAGAGTAGAGTCAATACAGGAAAATGGTGAAGGAAGACCCACATATAATAATTTTCCATGGAAATAATTATAGAAAGCTGATCCTTCCTATGATATCACAAAGAATACTTTAAATCATATTGATGAATATGAGTCTATATTCACGTTGCTCAGGATCAAAAAGTAATAGAAACGATAATCTTACAAGAATTTTTACAGTTGTTTGGTTTGAGGACCAGCATTTAGCCATACAAAATCATAAAGGATTTTAGCAGGCTTTATGCTAAGCTCAACCCCTCCGTATGGGCACACATCAGACGTCTCAATGACCCCTCAAGTAAAGTATTTCCAGAAATTTCAGGTGTAATTGCTTAGGTATTTTTTTTTCCTGCCCATTGAGTTTTCTTAAAATCATAAGGGAAAACCATTAATGATCACAAGGTGAGGCCATACATCAGCCACCTCTGTGTGACATCCATCCTCATAAACATATAGAATTGCCCTTGCTTTTCCCATATCAGTATTTGGTTTACTCTGGAGAGATACCCAATCGACCATTCTGATGTCTTCTCTTTATCACAGCTCTACCAACCTTCCAGGAAGCATATTTTTGCATCCTTTTTGGGAAGCTGATGCTCTACCCTCCAATCATGCTTGGTTTTAAAGGAATTATAACCTAGTCTAGAAAATGTGACTTTGGCACTATGAATACTCTCTGTCCAACAGAGTAGAACCAAGTAGAACCATCTCATTGCAAATGTGTTATTTTTTTTACCTTGGTAGGCTTCAATGCATGAAGAGTGGAAAACTTTTTCATCTACCTGTGATTTACCTTTTACCATATGAATTAAACATGAACTGCTACTCTGGAGGTCATTGAACCTTACAATGAAATTGAAATCATTATAAGACCTTCACTCAGTGTTTCCTCTGCTACTTGGCTGTAGCCTCAAGCAGTTTCCTCTTGTTTAAAGTTTCCCCTTCAGTTAATCACTTCTAAGCAATAAGAAAGAATGAAATACTCAATTTTACAATAATAAATTCTACATATTTCCTTTCCTCTGTTTGAAATCACTTGGATTTTGCTATCAGCCTGAAAAACACAGTGCTCTATTTTCTTTACTTTGCAAGAGAAAAATTACATATTAATATATACGTGTGTGTACATATATGCATGTGTATATATATACACATATATATTTCCTGCTTCTTTATGAAAACTGGTAACTAGCAGCATTCATCAAGTTATACATTGATCACCCAGTTATAACATAATGCATGCATGTGCATGTATATGTGTATTTATGAGTGTGTCTATCCATATAATCAATGGCAACTCATAAGAACTAGAGCTACAAACATTATATAACCTTGACTAATCAATTGTCTGTGGGTGAAGAAGGAAGTACTTTTTTGTTTTGTATTACAATTTGTTACCATAATATTTTAAGATGACATTGTGTTCTCAGTATTCTCTAAGCTTTTCAAGAAGATTTCGCAAAAATAATGTTATTTTTAATATATAAAAACATGAACAAATGCAATGCTTTCTAAAAATTAACATGCCTTAGGTTTAAATCTGTTAGCCGTCTTGAGTGAAATTTTGTGAGAGGTAAGAGGTAGGGATCCTGGTCAGACATTGGTCTAGGCAAAGAATTTCTGAGGAAGACCCCAAAGTCAATTGTGGCAGCAGCAAAAATAAACCAATGGGATCTCATCAAATTAAAAAGTTTCTGCACAGCCAAGGAAACTATCATCAGAGCAAATAGACAACCCACAGAGTGGGAGAAAATATTTGCTCTCTACACTTCTGATAAAGGTCTAATAACAAGAATCTATCTAGAACTTAAAAGAATTAACAAGAAAAAATCAAACAACCCCATTAAGAAATGGGCAATGGAAATGAACAGAAACTTCTCCAAAGAAGATAGAATAATGGCCTGCAAACATAATAAAAAATGCTCAACATCTCTCATCATTAGAGAAATGCAAATGAAAACCACAATGAGATACCACCTAACCCCAG
>VBSM01003039.1:2009463-2038129 GCA_008086735.1 Cheirogaleus medius | reverse complement strand
GGGGGGGAGGTTTGGCAATATCTGTACCCCCATAATATAATGAAATAAATAAATAAATAAAAATTAAAATTAACATGGAGAAACCAAATCAACTTTAGTATAGCTGTTATCCTTTTTTAATTTGTATCAACGGTGGTCATAGGTGGCATACCTTGGATTTTAAAAAGTTTACACAGTGTACTTTTTTAAGAAAAGCATAGTGGAATTCAGTTGTCATTGGGGGTATGAGCTTGTCTAGCCAATTTTAAAACTTTCAGCAGTGCTTTGCTTTCGGAAAGAATGATTATAATAAGATGATCCTATGTTTTGTGTATTGGAGTGACCTGCTAGAAATTTTAGCTTGATGTATTAAATATCTTGATGGGTAGAACTAAAAGTTTTGTCTTTAAATATTGTAAGCAGTTTCCTACATCCAAAATGGTAAGATTTTAATAGTCCCTGTAGAAACTCTTGTTCCTTTATCCTGGAGAACTTCTTGGATTTGAGCTCTTGGGCCAGAAAAACAGAAAGCATCAGTCCTCCCTTTTAGTTTTCATAAGCTGCAAAGTCACTATCAACTTGAATACAAAAGCCTCTGCACACAAAGTGTTAGTTTGCTAATATAAATTGTAGAAGATGGTTAAGCCAAAATTATTGCATTTTAGGCATTCTAGCTTTTTTAATAATTACAGATTTTTATTTGTTTGTTATTTGGGTAGAAGAAAGACCTTGGGAGTTGGAGAGATGGGGTCAAATATGTTCCTGGGCGTTGTAGAAATTCATGATACCTGTTTTTGTGGAATTGTGTGGATTCTTGTTTGAGTAGTTGTTTAAATGAGATGAGTTGCAATGGAAGTAATAGTAGGGAAGACATGCAGATATCACCTTCTCATTTTTCAGAGGAAAACTGTGAAATCTAGGGAAAAAAGTGTGGCTAGACTGGTGGTAGCACAGCACCACGAACATGCTCGTACATGATCTGACACAAAGTCTCCAAATTTTGGATATGTCCACACTTCCAAATAGTGTGCTCTAAAAAAAATATCTTAATGGTGTGCATTATGAAACCTTCAAGGGGCAGTTTCTCTGAGGAAATTGAGCATTCCCACTGTCAGAAAAAGGAAAATCAGAATAAAAATGTTAAAAGTGGTATAGAATGGGTGTAGGTCAGACATATGGGTAATAGAAACTAAGCCTATGACTAAAGCTGAAATATTTGAGTCTGTCAAATATTTCACTGACCTGACGGATTACAACACCATCTATCAGATAAAACACAAAGGCAAAGGCTGGATAGAATTGACCAGCCCTCTCCAGCCCTGCATGATCATTAACATTTAACTCTATACATTAACTGCATATTTGCTTTATTATTACTAATCAGAATGGTAAGGATATCACCTTTGTTTCATTGACCACTTTTCCCATTTCTACGTAACAGGAACTTACTGTGTCTTGCGTAGATGACTTCAGGACATATTCTTGGTTTTCACTTAGTCTTTATTTCCCAGACTGTGAGTCCTCAAACTTGTCTCAGAATAAAACTAACTTTAAATTTCTTTAAGCTACAATGCCTGTTGTTTACCCTTTTGGTCAATACCACTGTTAATAATTCTGGAAAGAAAAATCCTAAAACAGAATAAGATATCAGAAGGGGGTCATATACTTGAATAGAAGAAAACATTTTATTCTTTCTAGACCTAGATTTTGAAGTTTAACCATGCTCAGAATATACCTAGTAATTGTTTATTACTGTGGAATAATCTGGCATATACTGATATACATTTAATGAGTAATTTCATGTCACTATGAAAATCTCTTAAATGTTTTCTATGTAACAAATTTTTATTGCATAGGCCAAAGCTATTCTAGTATCCTACTCTCTGAAACATCCACTAAGAAATTGGCCATCCAAATTGGTTGAGAAAATTATTATGCCATAAAAGCATTTATATGAAGACAAAAAATGTAGTATCCACTGAATAAACATTATTTAATGTTTTACTAAATATTCAAATAAAAATGTTAAATGAAAATGTATGCATTAGACATTAAATTATCTAGTACACTGTTTTTGCTAAGTAAAGGTGTTGCAGTTTGAAGATTGTGAAGTCTTATTCATTCTTCCAAGGCATTAAGTCTGTATCATAAATACCTACCATACTTGGAATTTAATATAATGATGAGACATGCTTGCATGCTTTATAGCCAAAAGATTAAAAAATGATGAAACATACCCAACATTGACATGAAAACAAATTTCTTTAAACAAAAGCTATTCTCCTTCTATACCTGGAATTTGCCAGGTACAGCAAGAATTAAAGAAGTGGACACTTTATTTGGAGTGAAGAATTGAGTATTAAGTCAGCTTTTGCTTACATTAATGGAATTTATTATACAGGACAAATTTAAAGAAATACCCCCAAGAACATTAACTTAGTCATTTAATGTATCAGTCTGGATATCTCAGGTCATGTTACAGTAATAAATTATCATCAGGAGTATTTTAAGCATGCCCTAAACTCTTTTCATAGTTTCAGACAGGTTTGGGCCAGATTTTCACAATCCTAATTTATAACTTAAATACTAATTACATTTTTAACACCTTTGGGCATTTCACACAAGCACTGATGGCCTCTGTGGCACATGCTTAAACTATGTCTTCTTCTCCTATCTAGTCAGACGTATTTGGAATTCTATTCACTGTTCTCCTTTTTGTACACTAGGTTCTGAACTTCCCTAAAGGGATTCTGAGGCAAAACTGTTTCTGGTCCCAGATATTCTGAATGTCACTTTTTTTAATCGATCAACTATATGCCAAAAGAATGAAAGAAATGAACCCCCTTCTAAGTATTTTGAAACCATCAACAACATAGAACAGGACTTATACAGATTTTTTTTTCATATTCTCAATGCTTGCATTCTTCAAAGATTTGCAAATTAAATCAAAATTAATACAGCATTTAAATTCTGCTCACAATAGTTCATAATTTTTCAAATCATCATACACCTTCTTTAGACAATAGCTCTGTTATTCAATAAACAAGGCATCCAAAGACTATGACCTATAGGCCAGCCACATGTTTCTGTGAGTAAAATTTTAGTGGAATACAGATAAGCTCATTTATTTGAATACTGCCTATGGCTGCGGTCGTGCTATAATCGCAGAGATAATAGTTGTTACAGAGACTGAATGGCCCATAAGGCTAAAGTATTTACTCTCCGGACCTTTAAGAAAAAGTTTGCCAAGCCCTTCATCAAACTAAATGGAAATGCTCTTAGCCAGACATGTAAACAAAATGTAGAAGTAATGTCTATGATGGCTATTTCTCGGAACCCTTTGCATGCTGAAGATTCTGCACTCATAGTTGATGGTGATTCTCAGTTTATGGCAAGAGCAAGTATAACCTCTCACCTTCTTTCCATACCCTGCTCTGCGCAACTGGGACGGAAAGACTAAAACATTTCTCATGCTCCTTTTTGTCTGTTTTGCCGCCTAGGTACAGCTAATGGGCGGCCCTGGTAGGAGAACAGAAGGTGAGGGAAAGTGAAGCGTTGGGTTTCTGACACTGACAACAATGGAAGTTACTAAAAGTTGCTGGAGCAGCAGTGGGCGGGACGACTGCAGACTTCTGGAGCCTGGGTTGTGGCAGCAACTGCTGCGGTTTCTGCATTTCCAGCAGTGCAGCAGGGGCACCCATGGGCTCCAGCCTAGGGGCGTTAGTTGTTTCTGCATCTCAGGTATCAGGGCTTCTTCCTTTTGCTCCTCCAGTTTTCCACTTTTCCCCTCACTCCAGCCCTTCCAGAACTTTGAAATAAAGTTCATGTTTTATATCCTTCCCTTTTGGAATACCTAGCTGCCTTTCTACTTCCTCAGCTATGCCCTGACTGGTATGGTGCCCCACAGCGCTCAGTGTCCAGTCTGCTTTCTTCTTCTCCTTAGATGACCACAGCTTTGTCCACCATCCCCACACACACTCCACTTACCTACCTTCCCCAAGAATTCTTATTGCTGTTCCTGCATTCTGATAACCAATTTGGATAAATTCATTGCTACTTGGCTTGAAGCTGATAATAACGAACAGAGAGAAAATAGGCAGCTGGAGTCAGTTAGAAGCATAGATGACGAGTTGTGAAAATGCGTTCTTTTCTGCTTTTCCTTTTCATTATATTGGAATCCTGCCTGATTCCAAATTTAGAAAGAACACTCTGGAAATGTATAGATAAAAACTCCAAAATAAAGGAACAAAACAACAACAGTAATAAAGCAAGTAACCAAACAAAAAACTGCCCTGTGACTATAACCACAAATCTAGGCAGCATATAATTCTAATTCAATAATAGCTGGAAAAGGTTCCTTTCTGCTGTATCGTTAATGGCCCCTGTGCTCAATGCAACACTTGTAGTTTGGCTCTTAAATCATCATAAAGAATTAAGAAACTTAGATGCTTCAACCCCCTAGGTTTCCTGCATTACTTGGATATTCTGAGCACAGTTCCAGTTGCTAATGACACAAACAATACCACTAAATTTTGGGGAATTATTTCTTGTGTTCCTCATATACCTACAAAATTGTTCTACGTATCTTTTTCCCAAGAAGGATTTGAGGATGAAAAAATTACTGTGAAACATTAAGAAAAGCAAAAAGGAAGTGTACTCTAATATATACTATATTATATACTTAGGCTAAAAATGATATGTATTTTATTCCTTTTTGGTATTTTCTTCCTTCTATGTAAGTGGTTCATCACATTATCTCAAATCATATTTTGAAAATTTGCTTGGCTACTCTTTAAACCTATTTACTTCTGATGTATGAAAGGCAGTTTCTCATAGTTTTAGTACAGCTTAAACATACATTGGGGAAAGGATAGTCTCTTTAATAAATGATGCTGGGAAAACTGGATATCTACCAGTTGAAAAAAGAAGCTAGACCTTTATCTGTCACCATTTACAAAATAAACTCAAGATGGAGTAAAGACTTAAAAGTAGGACCTCAAACTATGAAACTAGTAAAAAATAAATAAATAAGGTAAATGCTTCATGACATTGGTTGGGAAAGAACTTTTTGGATAGAACCTCAAAAGCACAGGCAACAAAAGCAAAAATAGGCAATGAGATTACATCAAACTAAAAAGCTTCTGCACAGCAACAGAAAAACTCAACAGAGTGAACAGACAACCTACAGAATGGGAGAAAATATTTGCAAACTATACCTTAATATCCAGAATATATAAGGAACTCAATAGCAAAAATAAAAAACCATAAACAAAAACCAAATAATCAAACTAAAAAATGGGCAAAAGACTTAAATAAATATTTCTCAAAAGGAGACAAACAAATGACCAATAAACATATGAAAAAATGCTCAACATCACTAATTATCAGAGAAATGCAAATTAAAACCATAATGAGGTATCATCTCAACCTAGTTAGGACGGCTGTTATCAAAAAGACAAAAAATAACAAATGCTGGCAACAATGTGGAGAAAGGGGAACTCTTATACACTGTTGCTGGGAAGATAAATTAGTACAGCCATTATGGGAAACAGTATGGCGGTTCCTCAGAAAATAAAAATAGAACTACCCACTGCTAGGTATATATCCAAAGGAAATACAATCAATATGTTGAAGAGGTATCCGCACTCCCATTTTTATTGCAGCACTACTTATAATAGACAAGATATGCAATCAACATAGATGTCTATCAAAAATAAATAGTTAAAAATAGCATATGTATATATATATGTATATATACACACAATAGAATACTATTCAGTTATAAAAAGAATGAAATCCTGCCATTTGTTACAATTTGAATGAATCTAGAGGACATTATGTTAAGTGAAATAAGCCAAGCTCAGAAGGACAAATACTGCATGATCTTACTCATACATGGAATCTTAAAAAATTAATCTCATTGAAGTAGAAAGTAGAATATTTGCTACAAGGGGCTGGGAGGGTATGCAGGAGGAAGTAATAGAGAAAGGTAGATTAAAGTGTACAAAGTTACATTTAGGTAGGAAGAATAAGTTCTGGTGTTCCAACGCGCATTACAGTGATTATTATAGTTAACAATAATGTACTGTATTTCAAAATAACTAGAAGGGAGGATTTTGAATGCTCTCACCACAAAGAAATGATAAATGTTTGAGGTTATGGATATGTTAATTACCTTGATTTGATCATTACACATTTATATATGTATCAGATCATCACCCTGTACCCCATATATATTCACAGTTATTATGTGATTCAAAACAAAATAAAACTCTGTACTGCCCATGACATGGAGGATAGCTTTTACCATCCGCAAAGTGATTCAAACAAAGTGAGGGAATCTAAACCATGTGGCAACAGATTCCTATTAAAGAGCTAACAATTCCAGGGATGTAAGTCATAACAGAATCTATTTCCATTTTATTTTCTCACATAATTTTATTTCCCCTGCTAATATTACAATGCAGCATTTTTCATAAAAACATATGTCATCATGCACTTATAGCTATGCATCATTTTAAGCCCCTCTTCTCGCTGGATTCTATTACATTTTGTGCATTGACATAATGTTGGATGTTTGCTATCTAGAGTCAAGCTGACACCAATGTGTTGAAACTCTTGCTGTGAGCCTTACTATCTGCATGACCTTGGGCAGGTTATTGAACATCTCAGTGTTAGTTTCCTTGTCAGCAAAATGAAGAGAATACTATTAACACGCTTAGTGCCTTGAATGCTCTAAGCTTTCTGTAAGTGGTACCTAAATATTCCCAAATGTTTATCATTTGAAAAATAAATCACTCAAAAACAAAGTGTAAGAAAAATAGGGAAAGCCCATAGTACAATACAAAAACCAGTGGGCTGAACAGGGAACGTTGTTCTAATCTGACTCCCGGGATATTGGGCTAAGACCTCACTGTTTAGCCTGTAAGACAAGAGTCGGATAGAATCATCACAAAGAACTCTTCCAGGTGTAAAATATTTGACTATAATTTCAAATGACAGCATCATGGTTTTAATGTCCTCTTGTTCATTAAATGTAACCAGGATTGACTCTTTTCTGACACAGGTATCATTTCATAGATGACAACCTAATTTTCTAGGTTGAAGAAGTCCCCAAGAATCAATTTTTAACCAAATTCCCCAATGACTCATGTGTGACTTTCTCTTCTTAGTATTTTATCATCTTTCTTTATCTAATAACCAAAACAAAGTATTAATTTTCATGTCATGTGATGACTGGTGGTCAAATTACCCATCTCATTAATGGATTTACTATAAGCACATGCATTTAGTTTCCAGGAAAATATCCATTTCAATTTCCAGAGAAGAATGTTTTTAACGTGTGTTAGTAAGACATGGCTTATTACATGGTTTAGTATTCAGCTCTGGTCTGAACTAGCGCCAATATTTACTGATCCAAATGTAGAACTATAATAATCATGTTGCAGAGAAACCTAAAACCATCTAAACTTATCATTCCTAGGGAATCCTGACACCATCATCATTTTAAACTCCACCAATAAGCAAATCCTACTATCAAAAACATTCTGAAACTAAAATAACACTAGTGGCTCTCAGCAGATGGGATCAATTCAATTTAGTTCTTACCTACTCATACTTACAGGGTTTGAAAGCTCCCATATATCTTATTTAAGATTTAAGGCATGAGATCAGGGCTTGAGATATGGCTAACCTTCTACCAGGACATATAGATTCTACTGATACACCCATTTAGTTTTTCTGAAGCCAGCCCCTAACCAGGTGTTCAGATCTCTTTTCCCATGGGGCCCTAATACATTCACCTGAATAGCACTATATCTGCCTACCTGATATTCCAGCTGTGCCTGCCATCTCTCAGTAGTCGTGGTGGATTGACTTAAATGAGATTCGACAGGACTTCCAGCCTGACTTAGTTCTCACTGATTTAATTTGACTAAGTATTTAACAAAGGCTGCAGAGATTAAACCAACATTTGTTTTTCTTCAACCTGACAGCCCCTGGGTGGTTTGTTGTTCCCTGGGCCTGAAAATTGTCAGTGTAGATTAGATGCACACTCATTACCACCAGTTGCTTCTCACTTTAGATTTCTCAGAGCCACATAGAGTTGTGGAGTTTATACTATAGTGGATTTTAATTTGCATTTTGCCAGGCCTAAGTATAGGGCCTTTACATGTGAATGGAATGGCTGGCTGTGGCCAGCTACTGCCCTAAATATGGCAGTGTAAGCTGATGCCTCAAATGAAATTGATGAGGGCCACTCTGCCTGGCCCTAAATCTTGGACATACACTTGCACTTGACCCTGGCAGGTCCATCCTCATTTACTTCATATCACATCGTCTCGTTTGTGAATCTTTATGTCTGTGCCATTGTCTATTCTCACACTTAACCCATCAGACTCTGACTTTGCAATGTTTAATGATCCAGCTTTTGCACTGTTCATGCAAACTCTAGTTATATGGTATATTGATCATAAGTTACAAACTCACATTAGTGAAAATGTGACCTCCTTTATTTTTGTTTTCTATCTTATAAATCCATTCCACCAAAGAGCAAAAAAATTTTCTCTAGAAACTTCCAGTTCCAAACTCTCTAACTCCTAAGATTTTTCATTCTTTTCAGTTTTAAAATCAGTTCAAAAACTAGAATTGCTTCTTGCCCCTCCCCCCTTAAATCTTTACTAGAGTCCGAAACTCAGAGGCTTTACCAAAGCTGCAGCATTGACGACAGGATTGTCCACTTCGTAGTCTCTGTAAAGTGAGCTGGTGCTGCTGAGATGTAAACTGACTCTGTCATGGACTTGGCTTGATGGTCTGCTTAGGCCAGTGCTATACAATAGAAATGTAATACAAGCCGTAGTCATAATTTTAAATATTCTAGGGGACGCATTAGAAGAAGTACTGAGTCATTGAAATTTGGTGTGCATTTTATACATACTGTATATCTCAATTCAGACTAGCCACAGTTCAAATGGGCCAGTGGCTAAAATACTGGACAGCACAGTTCTAGACTGAAGTCACTGCTCCAGGTGGTATCTGCTGGTATATTTATGCATGGTGTTTGCTGAGACCACCATCCAAGACTGGAGAAAATAGGCCAATCACAGTGTTTGAAGGACTTAGAGACCCGGTCATAGTTCAAGCAATATGGAGCACCCATGTTTCCAGTTAGGGAGACAACATACTAGAGTCAGTATTCAAATTTTGAGATAATTATTGTATGAAGTCTTTCTATGGCCTTCAAGACTCTAACTACCAGGGCTATAATTTTGAGGGGAAAAGGATTTAATATGAGGTACCAGGTATCTCCCTGTGCTGGATTCTGTGGGAGCCCTGATGCCCTTGCTCTGCCTACAGCCTCTGCGTGGTTGTGGCAAAGCGCAGATGCTACAGTTCTCCCAGAACTACTGTCAGAGAGTTCCATATCCATTTCCTCTCCTCTTAGAACCCTACACTCACAGGTTAGTGTTTGCCTTCCAGAACCCACTAGAAAACTCAAGCCTGAGGGCTGAGGGGCATGGCTTGCTTACCCTACCCTACTCAAGTTCTTTTTCTTCTCCTCCCAAGCTCAGAGATTTTCACATAATGGGATGAAGGGAGGCAGAGATGAGGAGCATGTGGATGACTAACTCTGTTTTATCAAATATTCTTTTAATATTTCCTTCCATACATCTGGATCAGTGCTTCTGTTGTTAAAACCCAAGACGCTTCGAGTTTCTCTTGTGTATTCCTCTATGATTCTTTCCTGTGGCATTTCCAGGATCATGTCCCCAGACCCATGTGTCCAGTATACGTGTGTGTGTGTGTGTGTGTGTGTGTGTTTGTGTGTAGGGAGTTCAGGGGGCAGAATATACAGTTGACTCTTAAACAAAGAGGTTAAGGATGCCCATCCCCTGCAGAGTCAAAAATTCATATATAAATATTGATTCCCTCAGAACTTAACTACTAATAGCCTACTGTTGACTGGAATCCTTATTGATAATATAAGTAGTTAAATAACACATATTTTGTATGGCATGTGTATTTTATACTGTATTGTTATAATAAAGTAAACCAGAAGAAAGAAAATTTTATTAAAAAAAATCACAGGGAAGAGAGAATATATTTACTATTTAGTAAGTAGAAGTGGATCATCATAAAGGTCTTCATTCTCATCTTCTTGTTGAGGAGGCTGAGGAAGAGGAGAAAGAGGAGAGACTGGTCTTGCTGTACCAGGAGAGGCAAAGTCAAAAGAGGTGGGAGAGGCGGAAGGAGAGGCAGGAGAGGCAGGCACAGTCACACTCTGTGTAACTTTATGAAAATGCATCATTTCTGTCTGACTTTTTTACTTTTTCATTCCTGTGGAAGTGTTTCTATACAGTACCAATTCTTCTTCCACTGTTCACTTTAGTTTCAGTGTCCATATCACAGAAGGGTCCATGTTGTAAAAGAAGTCTAAAGTAGTCTTGAGTAATTGGAACCCTTCTGCCAGATTGTCTAATGGCAATTTGTTCTCTGGCACTGCTTCTTCTATTAGCTCTTGAATTTCTCCAAGATCCATATCTTGAAACCCTTTGCCCCCCACCATTTTTTCTGTATCCACAATCTCTTTCATGATTTCCTTGATAGGCTATGTTGTAAATCCTGTGAAGTCATACACAACATCTGGATATAGTTTTCTCCAGCAGAAATTCATTATTTGAGGCTTGATGGCTTTTACAGCTTTTCCTATAAAAACTATGGCATCTTCAATGATGTAATGCTGCCAGGCTTTCATGATGTTCTCTCTGTCAGGATTCTCTTCCATAGCACTGACAATTCTTTCCATGGAGTACTGTGTACAATGAGTTTAAAGGTCCTTATGACTCCAATCTAGAGGCTAAATTAGAGACATTGTTTTTGGTGGCAAGTAAACCACTTTGATGCCTTTAGTGTTAAACTCACGGGGTTTCGAGTGGCCAGGGGCATTATCCAATATCGAAAGAACTTTAAAAGGCAGTCCCTTAGTGGCAAGGTAGTTCCTGGCTTTAGAGAAAAAGCATCAGTGGAATCAATCCAGAAAAAAGGTTTTTGTTGTCCAGGCCTTCTTGTTGCACAAGCAAAGACTGGCAGAGACTGCAAGTATGACGAAAAGGGTGGGTGGAGGTGAAGTGTTTCAAGATATGGATCTTGGAGAAATTCAAGAGCTAATAGACATCACACCAGAGGAATATTCAGCTGGTGTTTATCTTTACCCATCAAAGTTCTGAAGTTAACAGCTTTATAGATAAGGGCAGTTCTCATCATAAACTTGACTACATTTGCACAAAACAGTAGAGTTAGCCTATCCCTTCCTACCTTATATCTTGGTTCTCATTTGTCTTCTTTATTAATATATTTCTTTTGTGACATTTTTCTTTTCATAATACGGTACTTTTTTCTGCATTAAAAATGCAGATATGCCTTCTCCTCAATTATTTTCTTAATCAGCATCTGAAAACTCATCTGCTGACACTTGATCAACAAAAGATGCTTCTCCAGTTTTCTTGATTTATATTTTTAAGACAAAACTGTTTCTAAAATTATCAAACCATCCTTTGGTTGGCATTAAATTCTCCAGCTTTAGATGTTTCATCTTACTTTTGCTTTGTTATATAATGACTTCACTTTTTCTAAAATCATTAGGGTTTATATGCTTGCTTTTTCTATAGCAATCCTGCACCCAGATAAGTTGCATTTCCAATATGAGACAAAAAGGTATTTCGCAAAAAGTGCAAGGTTTTCATGTCTGCTGGTGTAGCTGTAGTGACAGCTTCACAAATTTTTTTTTCTTTTTTTACAGTGATCCTTATGCTGGATTCATTTATCTTGAAATGGCAGGCAACCACAGCTAAGGACCTCAATCTGGTACACATCAAGCAATTCAACTTTTTCTTGTAATGTCATGACTTTTCTCTGCTTCTTGGGATCACTTCTAGTGGCACTTCTTATGGATCCCATGGTGCTATTCCAGGGTTTACAGTATTGCACTAAAAATGATGAAAAATATGCAAAATCCATGAGACATCACTTTTTACTGTCATATACCATTTACTGGAGAGATGAGCTGGTCACATGGAGATGATTAGCATCACACATCATTTTAAATGCATACTCATCACACTTGAGTTCATCATACTAGCAAAAAAAATAGTTAAAAAATTATTACAGTAGTACAGTATATACTGCAGTTAATTTTATGCAGTTATATTAATACCATATTTTACATTTGTTTGTCTCTCAACTATGAATGGCATCATGTATGTTCTGTGTGTGTGTAAATCTTGATAAATTTTAACTTTTTATAATAGATTTGTGTATAATTTATGGTAGTAAATGATAAAATAGATAAGTGTCTACATATATTTTATGCATACATGACATATATAATTTTCATAATTTTTCTATATTTCTAGGCCATGTGGTTTATTTATGAGTTTTTTTTTCAAATTATCACAAATCTCTAAAAATTTTCTAATATATTTATTTTTTAAAAATCCACATATAAGTAGACCCTTGAGGTTCAAACCTGTATCGTTTAAAAGTCAACTGTATATTCATTAGTACTTCATACACAATCCCGCCACATATTCATTATGCTGGTTTCTCTTTCTAGGCTATGCTCCATCTTTCTCCAAGGTAAGTCTTCACCAAGGCTCTGGGTGACTCAATTCCTACCTGGTTTTTGGGGTCTCTCAATAAACTGCAAGTGCCCATTTCTGAGTCCTCTGAATCCAGACCCTCTATTGTCATCCCTTAGGACCCTGTGGCACAATGTTCATCTATACTCACCACAGGCTTAACTCCTTCAGTGAGAATGATTCCTTGATTTGTCACATCCATAGGCCTATGGCATGTTTGCCTTGTCTTTCTAACTCAATAGTAAAAGCCTTAGTGACAGTAGCTGTAAGATATTAAGACCGAATGAGGCTTAATGATGAACATGTGAAAATTCACTGGAGGTGAGGAGAGAGACACTGAAAAGAGTGGTTATTTTGAAGGGCATATAAGGTTATTGCAGGTCTAGCACTATGATAGCAGCTGCTGAGATGTTTGAGGTACAAGATAATTACTGAAGATCAACACATGTGAGGAGGAGAAGGAAGATGACTGGGCAAAAGGAGAAGTTTAATTGCATGATGCAGATATAACAAAACTTCAGCCAAGTTAGGGGGCTCTGAAGCAAATATTACTCATCAGAATTGTCCTGCATCAGGCCAAAATGGTCAGATCCCCACCCACCTGCATGCAGGCTGATCCGGTAAGGGCATGAGCTCACATAAAGCAGCTCTGTGCCGCTGAGGCAGACCTTGAAGGAGGTGGCAGCTGGAGATGGTTACCAAGCACACTCCCTGCAGATGACCAGCAAGCCCTTCTTTGAAGAGGGATCTTGGCAGGGCATCTCCTTGCTTATTACAGTTCTAGCCATAAGACAAGTAATATTTGGCATGTAGGTTTCCGATCAGATAGAAAAGGTACCAAGATGGAAGATTCAGGTCTTGAGGGTCAGAATATTAGGGAAAGACTGTCCTTGGTGTTTAGGATCCAGCTACCAGGAATATATTTTTGAGAAAGAAAACAAACAAAAACAATGCAGAATAGTGGAGTGCCTGGCTGTGGTGCTGGGCTTTCGGATATGCCTCTTGTTGTAGACAAAAACTGGGGAACAAAGAAAACTAGAATTTAAGAGCAGGAGCCAATGCAAAGCCCAGTCAAGTAAAACAAGCTAACAGCACAGGCAGGAGAGGAAGGCAGTGAGTAGAGAGGGAGACCCAGTGCTGGAAATGACTATATAGGAGAAGATTTAATAGCTGGAGGTCTAGGGAGCCACACTGTTACTGTAAGCAATGATGCTAAGGTAGGACAAGTATTTCCTCTTAGTGCATCAAGAAGTGTCCAATGGAATACTACTTTCCATTACTTCAAGAGTAATAAGATATAGCGTTTTCATTAAAACAAGTTGCATCAACTACTTACCCCAAGACTTTTGTTTCTTATCAATCTATCAATAAGTAGACATGCTATCTCTCAATACGTAGATATGCTTCATAAATATTTTTCATATTTTGTGACAGTGTTGTAATGGCACAGGAAGACTGCAAAATTAGTACTTTGGGGGAAAGGTTCAGGTCCTGTTGCTTTAACTCATAATAATTGTAAGAGCCCTGACTTAATTTCTAAGATAGCAAAGTTGGTTCTGCTTTAGGAAGTACAACCAGGCATACTTAGAGTAAGTCAGCATAGCCAGACATAAGGAAGCAAAAACAACATCCTGACAATTTAATTGAAATGCTTATTTCCACCCTCACAATGCAAAACAAACAAATAAACAAAGACAACTGATACCAAACATTGAGAGCATCAAGCTAAAATAATGTGTTTAAAAAAGAAATCTATTTATACATAAAAAATAACAAAAAATGCTGCTAGTAGTAGCATGCATTTTATGACCTTGTGAGGCAGAAGATAGGCTTTTTTTATTCTTTTGCCTAAAGTACTGAAGAAATCATAGCTTTAATAGGATAAACAAACAGCTTCTACTTTTTCACAGGAAAAACTCATTTGATTTTCCACTTTGCTCACCAAACTGCATTGGCATTCATCTTTTAGAAAAAGGATGCTATATTAGATTCTTTAAAAATACAAATCAAGTACTTTTTCTTCTTTTTAAATGAAATATCTTGCTCAAGAATGCTATTATAAAAAGCAACTAATGCAAAAGCCAGGAGTATATATCACTAGATGATTAGAAAATAAGGACATTTTCAGGGATTAAATGCCTTTAAAAATCATGAGGTTATGGATAGATGATGGACTGTCCATGACAATAACTATTTATTTTAGGTAATTAGATGTATTTGTTGATGGATTTATTATGTGGTAAGTTACTTAACACATTAGTATTAGTGTATCTATTAGTAAAGTTTCTTTTGAGATAATGGGACCATATACAACCTTCAGTTGCTTTTTCAAATCTGTTTACATAAATATAAGTATGTATTTTATGTGTGTGAATAAAAGTACAGAGTTCATCTGTGTTATAAATGGAATGTTTGTGTCCCCCCAAAATGCATATGTTGAAATCTTATCTTCAATGTGATGGTATCTGGGGTTAGGGCCTTTGGGAGGTAACAGATGATGAGGGTGGAATCCTCATGAGTGGGATTAGTGCCTGTATAAAAGAGACCCCAGGGAGTTAACTCATTCCTTCCGCCCTGTGAGGACACAGTGAAAATATGGTTATCAATGAACCAGGAAGTAGGCCCCCAGCAGACACTGGATCTGGATTTGCACCTTGATTTTGGACTTTCCAGTCCCCAGGGCTGTAAGAAATAAGTTTCTGTTGTTCATAATCCACCTGGTGTTTGGTGTTTTGTTATAGCATCCTGAATGGACTAAGAAAATCTGGAAATCTTTCAGCTGGAAATCTACTATTACTAGTATTTTTCAATATTTAAAATATAATGACAAATAAGATCCTTGGTAATAATCAGGAAGCCTGGTAACAGATGAAAACATTTTCTGAATAATTAAAATTGATTAACTCATGCTTAATAGATTGATATTATTCTGAGCATGTTTATGTACCAAAAAATTGTAATTTTTTTAAAAACCAGTAATATATAAATTCTATGCTTATCTAAAATCTCTATTAAAATATATCATTCCCTAATCCTCATATATGCTTATTATTTTTTAGAAAGTAGAATTTGTACATTGTCAATTCTCTTAATATTATAACTATATAACACAAGGGAAACTCTAAAAAAATGTATTTATACAACTCAGATTAGATTTCCAAGAGTCTTACTGGACCAATAAATATATTTTCACAACCCAAAATTATATCCACACAGATGTGATTTTCAAGGAGATATATCTTAGGCCAAGAAAAAAAAATACACTCTGTAAACAGAGATCTTTAGGGAAAAGGGAAAATTTTGATCAGTTCTTCTTCTATTAATTGGATTAAGGTAGAAGAAAAACAGACCTGAGTCAAGGAGTTTACAGGTAAAGATGAAACATACAACTTCAAACAGAAAGAAATGGAATCAATATTTACTGAATGGAAAATGGGCCACTGTGCTGATTATTTTCACTACCTTAAGTATTATTCACAGACAATTGAATTCAGTTTGAAATTCACAATTGTAGTGCTATGGTCATCCTACTATTAATATTTTGCAACATGATCACTAACACTTATTTTTAGTAATAAATTATAATTTTAATCATCAATCTTATTTCTAGACTTCCTTTCTACAGGTTAATACAAAATAATCAAAGTGGACAGACAATGTCTTTCCCCAAGTCTTATCCTCAGAACCTGGGCTCAGAAGAAGACTTACAGGAAACTTAGAATTTACAGTTCTCTCAGAAAATTACCTTAATATGATAACAACTTTATATTTTACATACCCTTTTTATGATATGTTATAAAATAAAAATTGAGTTATTGATATCCCTATAAAACAAAAACAAATAACTGATTGAAATTACCAATTCTTTTTCACCAACACTTGCAGGTGATCTATGTCAGGAAAAACAAAGAATGAAATAGACTCAGGGAATGGTGACTAATAATTTTAACAGGATGTAATAGAGCGTAGTCTCATCATTTCATGACTAAGTGTCTTGATTTACTAATACAAACTGGACTATGAGAAAGTAGCGGTTTCCCCTTAATTGCACAGAAAAAAAAAGGAAGCTTTTGTTGATTATACTTCTTGATCTATTTTTTCTTCCAAGAAATACTCCCCTTTTCAGTAAATCACTTTTATAAATAATCAATCTTATAAAAACAGTTACATTGTTTCATTTTTTGCAACTGTTGTCTCTATTACAAATATATTCTAAAGAATGTGGGGAAAGAATCCATGAGTATTATGCGAAATGGATTTCTAAAAAATGAGATAATACCAAATGGATCAAAAAATAATAAAAGGTTCACTGCAATGGTAAAGACAGATTGGCCCCCAATACCAGCATTCTCAAAATATTAAATGAGGCAGAATAATTGACTCTTTAAAACAGAATTTTCTTTCACTGTGACTAACTCATAAATTTTTGGTTATTTAATATCTGTTGGTCTGGGCTAAAGAACACAAATTGACAAAACTAATGTTAATAAAGATATTATTATGGATATGAGATATATACAGTTTCAGTAGCTCCCTAGAAAATTTCTTTTCTAAGTTTCTAAGATGCATATAATCTGACCAGGCATCTTGTAGATGTGGTCTTCAGCCAGGTTCTTGTCAGAATGGAGTTCCAAGTAATGGAGGTAAATCACTACTACTTGCAAATGTGACTGGGAGAAAAAAACTGGGATGACCCATTGGAGAAATTGCACTGTCGGCTTTGGATGTGGGTGTTTAAAGGCAAAAGCAGAAAGTGTGATCTTCAACTGTTAGTCCATCTCCCACCCCTCCAATAGAGGCTTAATTCAAATGCTGAGATAGGGAAGGTGGTTGTTAAAGATTATTCTAATTTAAAAAATGTGTAGGCTCTTTCCGGAAGAGACCTTGGGGAGAGAGAGAGAGAGAGAGAGAGAGAGAAAGATGTGTAGGCTCTTTCCGGAAGAGACCTTGGAGAGAGAGAGAGAGAGAGAGAAAATGTGTAGGCTCTAGAAGGCCCTGACTGTTGGTCAAAACATGGTTCTTACCAGGTCATAATCTATTTGTTTACTTGATAAGCTTTTATTGGGTGGCCTGTAATGCCAGTTACTGTGCCAAGGAATAGAAATATAAAGATGACTAAGACAGAGTTCTTATCTTTCAGGAACCTATATTCAAGCCAGGAAACCAGATAAGAAAGACAGTGACAACCCAGTGAAATAGGAGCTGATTTAATCCAACTGAGGGCAAAAGGAGAGGTCAAGAAAGCTTTCCTTGAAGGGTAACCTAGGAAATGTATTTGGGGGATAGTAAAAAGCAGTGCATATGAGAAAAGTACTCCAGATAGAAGAAGGAGATACTCAAAGTATGTAAAGAAAGCATAGCACTTTAAAGACTTGTGCAGTTCATGATGGCTGGATTGTCAGAGCTCTTGTAGGCCAGTCAGTTTAGAGGAAGGCTTTGAGGAACACTGAAAGATGTTAAGCAGGAAATATTTTAGAAAGTTTACTCCATATTAGAGTAGGATCAACCATAGAAGAGAAACATCTTAGGAGATAGAGCAAAAGCCAAGGTAATTCTGACTGGGGAAAACGTGTTGGGTGTGAAAAATATTAATGATATTGCATTAAAATCCTGTTGCAGATGGGTATCCTGTATTTATGTTCTGGTTTCCAAAAGTCAAGCAGCTCTTACTAATTATTACCTCCTGAAGACTTCCTAAAATGTCTCTTTTTCCTGCTTGCTTGGTAGTTTTCCAGAGCGTGAGTAAGCCATGAGTGCAGGTGATACTTTTCTCTTAAGCATTAATGCAGTATCAGAGAAGCTTAATAAAATGAAGCACAATAAAACCAACTGTGCCTGTATGCTTTTTAATACTCAAATATTTCATGATTTTCAAGACATAATTCCATTATTAATTTCTAGTTTAATTCAATTTTGATCAGAGAACATACTCTGTAGAATTCTAATCTTTAAAATTATTTGAGACTTATCTTCTAGCCCCAGAATATGGTCCATCTTGATGACCGTTCCATGTGCACTTGTAAAGAATGAGAATTCTGCTATTGTTGACTCTTTTTTGCAAGAAAATGTCATCATTTTTAAAAGGTAAATAGAAAACAATTTAGGAATAGATTCCCTGATGTCTGCAGTTTACTCTTAAATAATTCAGCAGTAATGATAATAGTGATGATGATGGATGTTAAATAATAATAATAGATATTATACACATAGAAAAATGACAAAACAAATGTAAGATATTAACAATTGGTGAAGGATATTTAGGAATATATTGTACCATTTTTGTAACTTCTCTATAAATCCCATTATTTTCCAAATAAAAATGTAAAAATAGTAAATTCAGAAAAGTTACTAGGTACATGATCTATCAAGATACCAAAATCCACTGTATTTTCAAGTATTGGCTACAATCAAATGTAAAACTAAGTTTAAGACATAATAACAATAACATTAAAATATCAAATATGTGGAAATATATTTAAATCAAAATATACAAAATCTCTACATGGGAAGGTATAAAACATTAGAGAAAGAAATTAAAGAAGAAAAAAATAAATGAGATATATCATATTCATGGATTAGAAGACTCAATGTTGTAAAGATTACAATTCTCCCCAAATTAATCTATATTTTCAATGTAATCATAATAAATATCACAATTGTATTTTTTTAATTGATGCATTGATTCAAAAAGTCATATGAAAGAGCAAAGGGCCAAGAATAGCCCAGATATTCTGTAAGAACAAAGCTGAAAGTTATTTATTAGATATCAAGACCTGTGATAAAGTTGTAATAAGTAAATCAATATTGTTTTGGTCCAAGACTGGACAAAGTGACCAATGGAACAATAGAGTATAAAAACATATGAAAATGTACATTTATGAAAAATTAATAAAATTGATTTCTGAAAAAGATAACAGTAAATTTTGCAGTGAGACAATTTGCAATGGTCTTGTAAATAAATGTTCCTGTGTCAACATTGGATAGGCATGTGGCAAAAAAAAAAATTGTGGCCACTAAGTCACACCATCCACAAAAAAAATCAGTTCCATATGTATTGCAGATCTAAATGTGAACAATAAACCAAAAACTTATGAAGGGAAACTTGTAAAGGGAAACTTGTAAAGGGAAACTTGTAAAGAATATTTTCATAACCTTTGAGTAAGCAAAGATTTGTTAAAGTGGATAAATCATAAAGAAAAGTCTGAAAAATTGAATAATATTAAAATTAGAAACTTCTGTACACCAAAAGATACATCATAGTGTAAAAAAAGCAAACCACAGAGTGGGAACATATAATTTGGCAAAATGTCATATCAAAGTTATATAAAGAATTTCTGAAATAGAAGAGACAGAATCCAACATTAAAATGAGCAAAAGATTCAGAGTATTTACAAAATCAAATATTCATAATTAAATGAACATATGAAAAGGTGTTCGACAACACTACTCATCAAGGAAATACAAATTAAAACTACAATCTGATACCACTACATACATTATACTCAACTCTAGTTGGCAAATATGTATAGTGACCAGAGCTTGCCATTTCTGAGACTGAAAATCGGTATCACCTTTTTGGAAAACTGACATCATCTACTAAAGTCAAACACACTTTAATCTGTGACCTAGAAATTCCACTGCTAGGGATATACACAACAGATTCATGTCCTACAATGGTCATAGCACCATTTTTTGGTAATACTCCCTAACTGAAAATTACCATGACACTCATTAACATGAGAACGGATTTTAAAAATGTGATATATTAATACAAAAGAATACTATAAAACAATGGAATGAACTATACACGACATGGATCATCTTCACTAACTTAATGTTTTAGAAAAAGAAGCCAGTCACAAAAATTGCATTCATATCATTTCATTTACATGATGTAGAAAATGAAGCAAAACTAATCCATGCTGTTAGAAATTAAAAGCATGCTTTCTTGTGAGTGCTAGCATATAACGACCAGAACAGAATACAAGACACAAGGACGGGCGCTTCTGTAGTGTATTAATCAACTGTTCTTGATCTGGGTGCTATTTACATGGATGTGATTAGTTCTTAAGAATTTATCCAGCTATATAACTATATTGTGTACTTTTCTAAGTATATATTAAACAGTAATAAAGATTAAAATTTAAATAAGTTTTTGCTACTAAAATTAAAAAGGGTTCCTTATCAGAAAAAGGAATAAAAAGTAAGACATTCATATACTATCTAACTATATTTATAAGCTATGTAAAAACTTCTGGAAAACAGTAAATAAATGATTTAAAAATGCAAGTAAATAAAACTTTAGGTAACAAATTTAAGCTTCGAAAATATTTGCACCAAATAGGACATATTAATATCCTTTTTATAAAGAGCTCATGAAACTTGTCGGCAGTAAAGAAAGAAAGATATCTGTCTATAACAACATTAGTATAATGTTTTGTTTGGAAAAAGATATAAACAAAGTCAAAGGCAAATAACAGACAAATGATGGAGAAATGGCTAATATTCTTTATATCACTAATACACAAAGCAATCATAAAAATATTAAAAAAATGAAAACTCCTTAATTAGTGGTCATTGGATATAATGAAGGACTTTTGAATTAAGTCCACATGAGTTATAATTAAAGTCATCTAAATTATCAATAAATATAAAGAGATGTTTATTTGAGCAGTAGGTAGAGAAAATAATGAATGCTATTTTTTTCCACCAGATTAGGAAAAATTAGAAATATTCATTATCATCCATTACTATACTGGAAAGCCAGTTGTTGACTCACTAACATGCATCCTATGCTGGTTGGAATGTGAATTGTTATAATATTTTCTGAAAAATAATTTGATAACAATAGGAAAATTGAAATGTGCAAAGTTTTTAATATAAAAATACTATTTGGAATTTATTCTAAAGTACAACAGTACATAAGCATATTTATTCTAGCATGATTGAAGTAAAAAAAAAATTTAAAAGTCCTTCAATCAGAGGTTATCTCAATGATTTAGAATACATTTATACTACAGAATATTTTTCTATATCAATTGACCTGGAGCAATGTACATGACATACTTGGTAAGCAGGAAAAAAGAAAGAAAGGAAAGAGGGAGGAAAGAAGAGGCAGGGAGGGAAGAAAGAAATAATGGCACAATTAATTATGCTTTTATATTTTTGATAAAAGCTTATATACATCATAAAGCAGCATATAGTTTACAAATACATTTATGAACATAAAGAAAGATTAACACCTTTTCTTTTTTGTAAAAGGAATGCTCTAATAGTACTGTAATCCTCAACAACCCGGCTGCAGACCAGTACCAGTCTATGGCCTGTTAGGAACTGGGCTGCACAGCAGGAAGTGAGCAGAGGGCAAGCAAGGGAAGTTTCATCTGTATTTACAGCCGCTCCCAATTGCTCACATCACTACATAAGCTCCACCTACTGTCAGATCAGCATCAGCGTTACATTCTCATAGGAGCACAAACCCTACTGTAAACTGCACATGTGAGGAATCTAGGTTGTGCGCTCTTTATGAGAATCTAATACCTGAGGAGCTGAGGTGGAGCTGAGGTGGTGATGCTAGCACTGGGGAGCAGCTGCAAATACAGATTATCATTAGCAGAGAGGTTTGACTGCACGATAAATGTCACATACTTGAATCATTCCCAAACCATCTCCCCTACTACACTCCCACCCCCATCCATCCCCCTCGCCCCCACCGCCATCTGTGGAAAAATTGTCTTCCATAAAACCAGTCCCTGGTGCCAAAAAGGTTGGGAACAGTTACCCTAGTACATAAGAATAAAGAGTTTATCAGATTAACTTCCTCTGTGTTGGGAAAGCATAAAAATCGACACTATGGTCACTTCAGATTCACACCTGGCACCTACTCCAGAATCTTGACTCACATTCTTCCTCAGGGAGCCCCAGAAGACACAGACCTTCTAGAATCAGAGGACATGAGGGAGGGCTGTGTCTGTCAGACTATGTTGCCAAGGATTAATGGCCCAGCAGGACAGGATTTGAATCCAAAAAATAGGCCTTCGAAGCTAGAGCTTCTAATCATTATATATGCACATATATCATATAAATTACATATATGTTTTATTACATATATATTTTTATTACATGTGTGTAATATATTAATAGGCATATATAATTTCCATTCATATACATATAAATAACATTTAGTGCTTTCCAAATTGAAGAATTAAAGAATGTTCTCCTTCTCTTAGTTACAGCTTTATATTACAAACAAAATAAGATAGATATTTCAGGATACCAAGACAGAAAAACTATTTAAGGGGTTTCATATCTCTTTTACTGTTTATAATTACTTTATTACACACACTTTTTGCCCTCAACCTGAAGGTGACAATGTCACTTTTCAGAAGGGTCTGGAGCCCCCATGTGACATTGCTCACTTTTGTGACTGTGGGTCAAAGATAATGGTTGGGGATGAGGGATGGTGATGAGTGTGTCTGGACACTTATAGAAGACACTGAGGACTTGGCCCATTTTCCACTCCAGCAAAGGGGAAAAGCATTCTAACCTAGTTGTAGAAGGTCACTAGTGCTAATAGTGCCTAATAATAAAATCTGTTCACAGTCTATTTAAACGCTAATCCTAGAAGAATTTGCCCAGGGAAATTCTTAGACCTTGCCCAAAGAAACCCCATCAATCGTTAAACAAAGGGACCAATTTCTTTCTAAATAAATAAAGAAGTCTGAATTCAAGGAGAATATTTGTATACATTCATCATCACTCTCTGTGGTTACTTTACAGAAAACCATGGCCACAATTTAATATCAACCTCTACTCAGGGTTTTTCCTGAGTTTTCCCAAGCATTCCCAGTAACATCATACCGTATGGGGAAGAAAAATGGAAGCCAAGTGTTACAGGGCCTGAAGGCAGGAAATACCATGTCTGGTTCCAGTAGATCAGGAAAGTCTCCCTCTTTGAGAAGAATTTAGGTTAAGAATAGAGAATAAGAAATTAGAGGTAAGTGACTAGGCTAAGAGAAGGCTGTGCTGATGTGAATTTGGGTGGAAGTGGTGAGATGAGAGGAAGATAGGAGGTCCAAAGATACCAGTAATATAGAGTCAAACACCAGACAACTGATTGGCATGTGGAGGGTCAGAGAGAGGTAAAATATAAAGCTTCTGTTCATGTCTTGGGCCAGAGTGGTTGCAGGAATTGATAATGCCATTAAAAGTAACAGTGGAATCTTTTGTTTGAGAAAAAGAAAAGTATTGAACTTGTTGTCTTTCAGGCACCGGTCAGATGTGTTTATGAGCAGATCCGGTAGGCAACCACATAAAAGGGGCAAAATGGTCAAAGCCAATAAGAATGGTGCCCAGTTTTTATGTAATGCATTATATTATTCCAAGTGTTGACTTGATTTGATTCTCACAATAATCCCATTATGCAACCAGGAAACCTATACTGTACTTGCTCCTGATTTAAATTACAAAATTGAGGCATCATGATAAGAAATGTTAACACAGCATGGCAGAGCTGGAAACTTGAAGATTCCTGGTACATTCAGTACATTTATGCCACAAGAGCCTGAGTATCTTACAGTAGATTGAGACATTACTAAGATAATATAAATGGAGTCTAGACTAAAGAGAAGAATAGTAACTCTGTTCATAGTATGTTTTGTAAAGATTATTTGAGCGAAAAGCAAAGGTGGTTACCAGAGGCTGGGGGAGTGGATGGGGAGATATTCGTCAAAGGGTACAGCTTCAGTTAGACAGGAGGAATACATTTTCAGATCTATTGTACAGTAGGGTAATCATAGTTAATAGTAAGGTATTGTATATTTCAAAATTACTGAGAGTGAATTTCAAATATCTCACCACAAAAAATCATGGGTGAGTGAGGTTATGTATATGTTAATTAGCTTCATTTAATCATTCCATGTTGTATTATATCAAAACATCATATTATGCACCATAAATATAAATAATTATGATTTGTCAATTTAAAATATTTATTTTTAAAAAAGAAAAAATGTTGACCATTTTCTCTTCAAATGGTTCAGCCTTATTAACCCATTCATAATCAATGTGTTTATCCAAACCTCTGGTACACTAGTGTATTAAACTTGCCTTTTATTTGCTGATCCTTTTACATCTTGGGCCTTCCTGACCTTGGATGATTTGCCTCTTCTAGGATTAGCTAATCCCTAGAGATAGCAAACAACAGGCCTTCAAGTGTGTCTTTCATATGCAAAATAACCAATTCAGAGCCCATTCTCCTAATTACCCGTCTTCTTTAAGGGCCTCTTATGCTCCAGGCCACTATTCCCCTACCCTAATCACCCCAGGGCCAGGTGAAAAAACAACTAGGAAAAACCCCTGTGCCCCAGTGCCCACTGAAATAATTCAGATTAGTCAATCTTAAACCTAATTCCGTCCCTCACCTGTTTCTTCCTGCAGAAACCACAATAAAGGTTTCTGTCCCGGCACTCTCCCCCTCCCCCACCGCTGCCTCCTGACTATTCCAGGCACTTCCATGGCCGCGTGGTGTGGGATACCCCCTCCTCTTGGGACCTGTGAGTATAACAAACTGGCTTTTCAATGGCAGTGGACTCCTGATCTGTTAGCTTTGCCATACTTAAATAATAATAAAACCTATATTTTAAAACAACCAGTCAGAAACTAAGGCCCAATATAACTAAGAAAACTCAAAGTAAACAGATTCCCCTGTGACTGGTAACATGAAGAACACAGCCATCATTAAAACAAAAAACACCAAAACTGACAGGATAACAGGTATAATAATTATATAAAAAATAAGTGTGCCACTTATATAACAATTATATAGAAAAACTGATTATTTCAACATTATTGATTCATAAAATGGAATTATTACAATTTTAAATAGTTTTAAAAATATTTCCTAATAGTTAATATTTTTTATTTGTAAATCATTTTATCTTATACCTTGATACTCATATATGCATAATATCACAAAAGATAATTTTTCACCAATAACCACTGTTTACATTTCAACATCTCTGTATCTCTCTAGTCATAGAGTTTTTATGTAAGAAAATTATATTGTACATACCAATGTATAAATAAAATTTTTTTCTTATAATAATGTGTCAATGTGAGCAAACTCTGGCCAGAGGCAAACCTGGCCTGCTGCTTATGATTGGAAATAAAGTTTAATCTAAATACAGCCATGTCCACTCATTTATGCATTGTCTATGGTCACTTTCCCACTACAATAGTAGAGTTGAATAGTTGCAACAGATGCCAGATGGCCTGCAAAGTCTAAACCATGTACTACCTGGTCCTTTGCAGAAAAAGTTTAACAACCTTGCTATATTGTGTACATTTTTATATCTTTTCTATATAACATAATATTTTAAATCCTACAGTAATCTATTACAAGTATATATTATAACTTAAGATATTCAGGTGCCAATTCTTAGATCATAATGTTGGAATCATGATTCTCAAAAATAATCTTTTTCAATTTATTTTTAGACCATGAAGTTTTATAGAAGTCTAAAAATGCTACTTCCTAAACAGTAGCATTATTAAAGTACTGTTAAACTTTATACTGTAATTAAAAAGCAAAATATCTATTCTGTATATTAGGATTTAAAATCCATGGCACTTTCCGAGAGTATGTAACAACAGCATAGCCGATATTGAGTATAAAATGAGGAATTCATTTCTCCACACACAGGCATTCAAAACACCCAGCTTCTGCCAGGCCACATGAATTCTCTCCGCCTGACTGTTATATTTTTAAAAGAAGCCGATACAGCACATTGATAATTCCCAAACTCTTAGATAAACCTCCTTCACATTTTTTGTGCCAATTTGCTAAGGTAGAACACATTAAAGAAGTAGGAGGAAGAGAAGGAGAGGGAGGAAGAGGAGGAAACTAACAGTTGTATGACCTAAATAATTCTTTCTCAAAAGATTCAGTAAGAAAAATATTTTTAAAGGGTCATCAATGACTATGTACATAAAAACCTGAATACGCTGGATGACATATGGAAAAACTGAAGCTCTCACCCAGGAACCAAGTTCATTCCAAATTAGACTCTCAGCTCTACAGAATGAAATCAGGAATGTCAGAAATAAAAGATAATAATGGGTGTGCACCAAGAAGATATCTATACTATTAATAGTAATAAAATATCTGGGATAATGCTTATTTTTAAATTATATGTAATATACATGGAGCTTGAATTTGCCACATTTGGATAAATTTACTTATTAATGAGCCTTTCTAACCTGTAAAATAACTACAGACTGATGAAAATCATTCCAGTATAAAATAAAAAATCTACATCACACCATACTATGCTTAAGAAAATTACTGCATATGTGCCTCTCTCCTACATGCAGATTTTGATGAGGTCCCTTACCTTTATAATTTCTTATAAAATGTATTATTTTTTCTTGAAATTAGTAGTGGAAGAGTAATATGATGAGAGTAAAAAAGGGAGTCTATACAGGTCTACAAAGGCTGGGCAGGAGAGAGATGATCAAGGTTATTGATGAAAAGACAAGATATGAGGGGTTTAAAACTATACCCAAGTCCTTAGAGCTAAGATTATGGGATCATTTCTAATCAGCAGGTCAGTTAACCTAAAAACCTTGAGAATTGTTCCTGAGCTGTAGAAAGGTCTGCATTTTGAAAACAATAACTTCCAACTTTATTGATAAATGCAAAGATAAGGAGGCATTATACGTGCTTGTTAAAATCAAATAAATACAATCCATAAATGAATCAATAGCAAAGAGCAAGGCTAAAGTTTTACATTTTCTGCCTCTTCTCATTTTCTCTTTCATCTTTTTTTATATATCTAATAATTAGGAGACAAGGTAAATTCAGGGCAGGAATGATTCTGTAAAACCATGCTTCTGGTTTATATTATCAGACATCCTTCTTTAATCCGTCACAAGATGTGCTTCAAACTGACGCAGAAAGCATTACCAAAGAGGACAGCTGAGGTTAGCTTGTTCATAAATAATTATAAACAAATGAATTGTTTACTTAGTCTGCAATGTTTGAGGAGTCAATTATGCTCCAATTTTCAAAGCCCTACAATCACCCAACAAATTTGCCACCAGATTCTTTTCCTTTTGCAAATCACAGGTTCTTACTGCAACAAATACACTCATGTCTCCCAACTAAAGATCTCCTGCTCCTCATTTGTTGTGCCCCCCCGCCCGACCCATGTGAAAGAGAGCACAGCAGTAGTGAACTTATCAATATGTCAGGCTCCACTTGTGTGGTAGTGCCCAGGAGAAACACAGCCAGGGCTTAGTAAATAAGCCTGGCTGTGTCATTATTTCAAAGTGTGGGGAAGAAGCCATTTTACATAAGCACACTAAATAGATAAGAGCCAGATCGTGTCCCCCTTACAGAATGTATTTCCTGCTATGTGAAGAGATGCTGTACTTTTACAGATCATTTACTGTCACTTAAGGACTCTCCTGACCAGAAAGAAACACAAGTCCATTTGTTACTTAAGCATGAGAGTGGGTGGACTTCCAAGATCAGTTTGGAGATATCATGGGTACAGTGAATATTAAGGTCACCTTACCTCTAACTCCTCATAATCTTACTTTATTTACTATTGTATTCTTTTCAACCCAAATTTTACTAGATTTGTACTATTATTTAACAAAAAAGATTTTTTTGTTTAGTTGAAAAATAATTCAATCATTACAGAAGTGAAAAAAGGCAACAATAAAGACAATAAGTTTCATCCCATGGCTCCTCCCTGTCTCCACCTACACTGGCACAAACCCAGTCCTCAGGGGAACCACTCAACACATCGGCATAAAAATGCCAAGACTTTGGGGGCATATACAGGCATAACATATATTTTTAAATATTTCAGTAAAAATCATATCTTCCTGTTGTATTTCTTTAAATATTTACTTAACCATATATCCATACCTATTGAACCACCTTATATTCATTAACAGCAATATAATGTTCCTTTGTGTGGCTATAATGTATTCTATTTAACCAATCCTCCATAAAGCATATTTTATACTATTTCTAATTCTTT
>VBSM01003039.1:1984507-1998664 GCA_008086735.1 Cheirogaleus medius | reverse complement strand
TGTTATAAGACTATATGACAGGATTAAAAATGATCTACCTGTGAAGTAGTAGATAGAAAATAGATAGAAATTTCTTCAGTTTGTTTTCAGAAGTGTGATAGATTGTAAAAATGACCACAAATACTTTCCCTCTTTGCACCCACCCTTGTTAAGTGACATTGTAGAGCCTCCAATGAAAAGATGAAGTCTGTTTCTCACCTTTTGAGTCTGAGTTGGCTAATGGGAAATTAGCAAACCTGTTACAAACAGGGGCCTCAAAAAGGCTTGTACATTGGGACTCTCTCTCTCTCTCTCTCGTTGATCTTGAAAACCCTGAAACCATGTGGACAAGCCCGGAGTGGCCTGATGGATGCTAAGAGGCTATAGTCAGTTACCTTCATCACCCCAGCTCTCATTGCAGCAGACAGACAACTGCTAGACTCTAAGGCCATTAACTGCCATCTTACTGCAGAAGCATGAATGCTCACAAAGACCTGCCAACTAAAGCCAACACAAGTTGCTGACACAAAGTTATAACTTTAAAAAAAGTAAAGCCATTAATTTTGGAGCAATTCATTAGGCAAAAACTAACTTACATGAGGAGATAAAGTCAAATTTATATAAGGAGGAGGCAGAGAAAAAAATAATGTCCTGCTTTTGTTTGATCACTCTGGAAGGAAAGCCTTCAGAGTTGATCAACATAGGTCACCCAGGCACACTAGACCTTATATGACAGAACCGACCTTATTTTAATCTAATAATAATAGAGAAGAAAACTGACATTTGATGCATAGCTTCTATGTATTAGACATGGTCATAGTTTTATGTCCATTATCTCATTTAATCTCTGCAGTAACCCATGAGCTAAGATTCAGTATTACTATATTAAAGGTAAGAAAATTACTGCTCAGGGTGACTGCCCCGAAACCACATACTTAGAAACTGACATAACTGAAATTCTAATGCAATTATGCCTAATACCAAAGCCTATTAAATCATGTTAGAAATGCATTCCCACTGGGAGAAACAAACATGACTTTGTAAACAGGTAATTGAATGCTTGCCATAAATTCACTGAAGGTTTCACTTGGCACTGGTTTCTCTGACTATACTACTACCAGAGTTAGCTTTCTGAAAGATAAAACTGGTCTCATTGCTTTTATATAAAAAACTCTGCACTAAAAGTAGAAATACCATTTGATCCAGCAATCCTACTACCGGGTATTTATCCAAAGGAAAAAAATGCATTCTATAAAAAAGACATCTGGAATCGAATGTTTATAGCAGTGCTAATTCACAATTGCAAAGATGTGGAAATAACCCAAGTGCCCATCAATACATGAATGGATTAATAAAATGTGGTATATGTATATCATGGCATTCTCCTCAGCCACAAAAAACAATGGTGATATAGCACCTCTTGTATTATCTTGGATAGAGCTGGAACCCATTCTACTAAGTGAAATATTACAAGAATGGAAAAACAAGTACCACATGTACTCACCATCAAATTGGTATTAACTGATCAACACTTAAGTGCACATATAGTAGTAACATTCATCAGGTGTTGGGCAGATGGGGGCAAGGAGGAGGGGATGGGTATACACACACCTAAAGGGTACAGTGCACACTGTCTGGGGAATGGACACACTTGAAGCTCTGACTCAGGTGGGGCAAAGGCAATATATGCAATGTAAACATTTGTACCCACATAATATGCTGAAATAAAAAAATTAAATTATAATATGGTATAAAAATAACATATTCTTTGGTGACAAAATAGTGTTAGTGCTGCTAATACTACTGTAGTTTGTTGACTGCAATCATAATTGAAGGCAATGTTAAATTTTAGTTCAATATTAATGAAAATAAAGATACCATTTTTCCTACTCAAGTTTGTAATCTCTGTATTCTATGGCCTAGGGTTATGAACCCCTGATCTTCTGGAGCAATTTGAAATATTTGTGAACATGGCCTCCAGTAAGATATACCTTTGACATCACAAAAAAAAGAAAAAAAAGTGGTTTAATACATTAAGTCTTATCCTTCCTATGTGTAATGCAGTCTATTTTCCATTCTATTCCACTTCATTTTTAAAAATTCTGGATAGAACCCACAAAATTTATTTTATAATTCACTAATGGATTATATGAAGTTTGAAAAACATTGATCTGGTGAAGGTGGTAGGGTTCAGCCTCATATTATTCTGTAAAAACAAAAAAGTTTCTTCATCTGTATATCAAGATTTTTTTTTTATAAAACTCTTTTAGTATTCTTCTCTTTGTATTGTAATTTGGTATTTATCTGTCTGTGGCACTGAACCATAGTGATGTATTCAGTGACTACTTCATTTTCATGATTCCGTTAACCTTATGGCCTGGTAAAGATTGAATCAAAGCCTATAATATAACATCCTCATCTCATGTTATCAGACACACACAGAGCAGACGCATTAGCCAAGTTGTTAGCTGCCTAAATGTGATTTGGCTCACTAAGTATGCATTAGTCACACATTTCCCACAATCATCTACCACATGGAATAGAATCTCCAGCTATTTCAGAGTTGCTCCCTACTGTTAACCAACCCAAGAAAATATGCATATCTAGTCTTCATGGAGGATATTTGAATTCCCCCATGACTCCTTCATCCCACCAAAAAATGAAGTATTTTACATGTCCCTCACTGGGCTCTTAGGTCATTTGCCAGAGTGGAATTGTGTATGTACTAAGATTTCTGAGTTTTAACTCATAGATATGTTAGGAAAAGAACTTCTCTAGAGCTATGAAAGTGAATTTAGTCTTTCAGCCTCCACAATCTTCTAATTCTGTACTCATCTCTTTCTCCTCTGCCTAATGGTAGTATTCCTTCTTCATACATTTATCCTTCTCTCTCCAGCCTGTCTTTATAAAATTCCTTCACACTAAGTTCTCCCCTTTAAAATGCAGATATTCTTACTAACAGAAATATGGTGATATAACACCTCTTGTATTTTCCTGGATACAGCTGGAACCCATTCTATTAAGTGAAGTATCTCAAGAATGAAAAAACAAGCACCACATGTACTCACCAGCAAATTGGTATTAACGGATCAACACCTAAGTGGACATACAGGAATAACATTTATCGGGTGTCGGGCAGGTGGGAGGGGGGAGGAGGGGATGGGTGCATACAAACATAATTAGTGAGATGTGCAACGTTTGGGGGATGGTCATGCTTTAAGCTCTGCCTCCAGGGGGGAGGAGGGCATGGGCAATATATGTAACCATAATATTTGTACCCCCATAATACGCTGAAATAAAAAAGAAAAAGAAATATAACTGTGGAATTTCAAGCATAAGAAGGCAGTTGGGGAAGTTTTAGGGAGGGAGAAAATAAGCTCATGAAGAGTTTTTGGACAGATTTGCATCACACATTGAAAATATAAATCTCTAGTTCCATCACACATATTGAGAGCCAACGTGACTTGGTCAATGGAAGTAAATAAATCTCACTGACTTGGATATATAATACTTTTTCATAATTGAAATCAGAAGTTTCTCTTTTATGCCAGGCTTTGTTAGGTAAAATATAACAATGTGATTACATTATTATTGAGCACATTGACCTCTCTTGTCTTCAAATGGGGAGTTTTATAAAAAACAATTACATTTTAAATATGCTAATAGGGAAGAACATTTTAGATGAGTGAAAATTTAAACTTTAAAAAACTTCAGCTTAAAAAAATACAGAGAGTTTCTTTTTTTGTCCTTTTTCTTCTGGGAAAGTTATATAAAAAGAAAATTGTTAAGCAATCCAAAATTCTTTTTATTAGTCTCTTGTCTGAATGTATTAAAAGTTAATTTGTTTAATATATATTTATAAAGTAACTACTAAGTAACTCAAATTTTTCTAAACACTGAAGATATAGCAGGGAACAAAACTGATACTCTACAAGCACTTGCTGTAGTTGGAGAATAAAGGAAATAAATATATATGTATCTCAATGTATATATTTGAATTGGAAGATCAATTTCAGTTAGTAAATGTTACACAAAAGTTTTAAAAATGGGAAAATATACATTTACCAACAGATAAAACCATATGGATGAAATTAAATTGTCTTGCTTTACAAAAATAATTTATATTGTTTCTCTTACAGTTTCTAATATAAGTTCATTGTAGAAAAGACAGAAATGTATCAAGAGTAACAATGATATTTAATAATATCATGACTAACCTTTACTGAGAATTGTACCATATGCTTTTATTATATTATGTGATTTAATCTTCATAAATGTCCAATGAAGTAGGTATTATTATTATCCCCATTTTGTGCTGGGACATGCATAGCTTAACAAAGTCTACATATATTGAGTGGCAGCTTTTGGAATAAAAACAATATATGTCTGTCATCTGTCTCCAAAGCCCATGCTTTCAACCATTTTACTATTGCAGTAAGACAAAGAATCACCCCTTCTCTCTGCAAAAAAAAGATGTCTATGCCCTAATCTATGGATACTGTGAGTATGTTATGTTAAGTGGAAGAAAAGACTTTCAAGATGGAAGTAAGGTTGTTAATCAGTGGAATTTAAGACAATCCTGGGTTATCCAATTCAGTCTAATCTAATCCCCTCAAAGCCTTAAAAGCAGAGAAATTTCTCCACCTGGATTCAGTCAGAGAGATGCCATGGAATAAAAAGTCAGGAAAGATGTAAAAAATTAGACCTTGCCCACCGATGCTGGATTTGAAGATGAAGGTAGCCATTAGGCAGCAAGTACCCTCAGTCTCCTGAGAAGAACCCCTGGCTGACAGCTAGCAAGGCAACAGGGACCTCAGTTCTACAACCACAAGAAACTGAATTCTCTCAACCACCTGAATGAGCGTACAGTAATTCTCCCTCCCTTCAGCTTTCAGGTAAAAGCCCCATCTGCCACCTTGATTTTGGCCTTATGGGACTAGCAGCAGAGAAACAAGCTGGGCCAGTGGAGTTATGAGATAATAAATGTATGTTGTTTTAAACTGGTAAATTTGTGGAAATCTATTAAAGCAACAATATAAAATGAATATGCTATTCTACTTTCAAATAAACAAAAAATCTCTAATCCCACCAACCAGAAATAATTACTATAAGCATTTTAGTGTATAACTTTTTACCCTTCTTAATACATATATAGATATACTGGTATAAATTATAGGTTATGCTGAACATACTATTTTAACATCTTCTCTTTTAAACCTGTTTCATTGTAATGCTCTTCCCATGTTTTTAAACAGTCTTCTAAAAGAATTTTAATGGCTAATACTATTTCACTGAATAGTTATATCATATTTTAATGCCCTACTTCGAATATTAAATTGTTTTCAATATCTTTTTTTTTTTTTTTTGAGATAGAGTCTTGCTCTGTCACCTGGGCTAGAGTGCCGTGGCATCAGCATAACTCACAGCAACCTCAAATTCCTGACCTCAAGCAATCCTCCTGCCTCCTGCCAAGTAGCTGGGACTATAGGTACACACCACCATACCTGGCTAATTTTTTCTATTTTTAGTAGAGAGGGGATCTCATTCTTGTTCAGGCTGGTCTTGAACTCCTGACCTCAAGTGATCCTCCAGCCTCAGTCTCCCAGAGTGCTAGGGTTACAGGTGTGAGCCACTGCACCCGCCCTAATCGTTTGCAATATTTTACTAACATTCACATAAACTAAATATCTAATGTGATCTCTTATCCCCTGAAATTAAAATAAATTTTCTTGAAAACCCTATTTCTATAGCCTGAAAGAGCTAACATTTCATGAAACACCTAGGGACTTGCAGTTTTAAAATAGCATTTATCTTCTCATGCTATCTCCAGGCTACATAGCTTTTCCTCAGAAACTTACTTTCAAGTTTTCCAGAATGAGTATTCTGATCATAAGTCATTCATGACTAATTTAGACTTTATTAAAAATTTTTATGTAAGCCTAGACAATGAACTCAATGTCCTTATAATTCTTTTGCCAGTTACTATGATCCATCTTTCTTTAACTGAAGTCAGAAGTCAAAGTTACAGATTAATTTTTGTCATGTGTCTTAGCATTATAATAAATGTTTTTAAACATACATTATATACATATTATTTCCTCATGGTAAAGGCATTCATCTGGAATTACTGAATCTAAAAGTGTACACGTTTGAAGCTTTCTATTCTTCACAATGTCCCAGTTTCTTTTAATAAAATGTATTATCCAGATACAGATAAAATGCTATAAGGTTTATTGGAAATATCTTTGCATTAAAATTGAGAACTGCTTTTGATGCTCACATCTGCAAATAGCTAAATTTCTTTGGTTTTTGGCTTCATTTTTCCTCACTTGTAAAATCAGGCTCTTGATTATTAAGGGTCTCATTATGTAATGCTTTGAAAAGCAAGCTGAGGATTTTATGGTCCGAGCAATATCCTATAACAATGATCTAGGATTAAATATATTTCTTAAAACAGTTGCCATTATCATGTTGAATCTGTTCAGGGAGAATTTACAAATACGTCTCTGCTGAAACCTGCTGAAACCTCTTATCTTATTAAAGCATATTTCCTTCACAAATGTTTACCATGCAGGAAATAGAAGGGTTGGACCTATTAGAAAATTTTGTGCATTGCTCATTTCCCTAATTATTAATGAATATTGTTCTTCTAGCATCACAAATTCATTTCTGAACTCATAATTAAATGACTAATAAATATAAGGTTTTGTATCCAGTAAAGGAAATAACCAAATAATTTCCTACGTTTGATGGCATTTGGGTTTATTAAAAGCACATGACCTCATTCTTCCTGATGCCGACATCAGGGTGCCCTAGCGAGAAGTGGTGGGAAGAAAACTTGCCATTTTCTAGTCAAAATGGGTTTCAGGTATGACACACCAAAATTTACTTTTTCATGAAAGAAACCTTGAGAACTAAAGCCAGTTTTTATTAACAGAAAGAGGAAGTTTCTAATTTGTTAAATACAAAGAAAGGCAAGGCCTTGATACATAATAGATGGAGAAAATTCCTAAATGTAAGTTGAGATCCAGTCCTTTATCTGCTCCAGTGAACAGTTATTGTAGCTAATTATTTCCACTATTTCCAGAGAATTGAGAATTTCTTTGTTTCTCATGCCTATGAGAGAATTATTCTCATAGGAATGTTCTCATTAGATGCAGTATTTTTTTCTTACAGTTTTCTTACAGTAAAAATGATCTTGCTTTTGCTAGATACGTTTTCAGGTAATAGGTGTCACAAATCCTATTGACTCTGTAATTACAATGGGTAAATTCCAACTAAAACAGCATATCTGATTTAAATCTATGATACAACTGGAGCTTTATTCTTCGAGAACGTACCTCTCACAGCTTTTGAGTTCACGGATCCTGAATAGAAGTATATTCTAAGACAGTGGTTCTCTAGCTTTGGCAGGTATCAACAACTCCCAGGAAACTTGGTAAAAACACAAGTCAGGCCCTCTCCTACTCCAGTGAGTCTGTGGCTCCAACTCTCCAGTGGATTGGGGTTACACACCAAGTTGGAGAACCACTGTTTTAAAACCTTGTTTTAAAGGTGTCGTTTTCTTTCTTCAATGTATATATGAAAACCCGAGGACTCTATTAAAATGCAGACTCTGATTCAGGAGAACTGGGGTCGTCTAAGAATCTACACTTTCAGCCACTACCCGGGTCACACCAATCCTCTGATCCGCAGACCACATTTTGAGTATCAAGGCAGAGCCCAGGGTCCCGGTTTATATCACTTTACATACGAAATCTTCCTCAGGCCAGTGTGAATAAAAATTTCCGACTTCCAGCAGCACTTGCCTAGTGCACATATCAAAGCTGACTATTTTATTTTATCGCAGCTGGCTCCAAACAACTGACGTTTCCCTGAACTTTGAGTGACCTGGATGCCAGATCTTTGCTGGACCTAATTGAAGACTCTTCCCTGAAAAATGAGACTTATTTTAGCCAAGTTCACACAGACCTATGGACTCATTCTGTCCTCTACAGAGTGCTAGTTTTCCATGCTTATTATAATTATGAACTTCTCTCTAGCATATGAAAACCTCTGACTTTTCTCATTCAGCAAATGATTCCACAAATTGAGTTTCTTCATTGGCATGCATTTCCTTCTCCGACATGTTATTAGTTTAGACTTGGTTTGTTGCTGCTGCTGCTGCTACTGCTGCTGATGCTGATGCTGCTGTTGTTTTTTGCTCCAGAAGGCTATATTTTGTTTTTGATACCAGGTTTCAGACATTGTTTTTCCAGAATATCTCTTAGATGCCTTTCTAAATCATTTCTGCCTGGAGTACCCCTCCTTACCCAAAGGGGATCAGCTCTTATGTTACCTCTTGGTGAAAGTTTCCAACACGTCCCAAGTGGGGAAATGTATCCATTCTCCACTCTGTGCCAATGCCTCTACCTCTAGTACATACCTACACCATCATTGGCCATTTGTGGGTTTATACCTTGTCTTCTGCACTGCAAAGTGAATGCCTTGAAAGTAGGGGTCATGTTTTGTTCTTTGTTTTTATATCTGTATCTCTTTGTTGAATTGAAATGGGTGGTTGTAAATAATACTGCCTTCCACTTGGCACACCAGAATTCACAAAGTACACCTACATATATTACATAATATGATCTTTGTAACTTTTAAAATCTAGGAAAAGTTCTTATGGTATAAACGATAAAGCTTACAAAATAAGTATGTTTTAAATGTTTCTGGAAACCAAAGAAGAAAATACCAACCTGAGAAAAAAAAAATCAAGCCAAAAATAAAAATAGCTGATGAACTAAATAGATTAAAAATACAGGAAGAGAGAATAGATGTGGTAGATTGATTAAAAAAAAACCTAAATTCTTCATCCTTCCCTATTAACCTATCGCATATTTACACCCTTGGCAATGTGACTTTGCACATCTTCTCATCAAGTGGTAGAGTCTAACGTCCTAGTGTTAAAGTCTGGGCTTGCGTTTTGATTGGCTCTGGTCATGGAATGTGACAGAAGTGACGGTGTGCAGGCCCAACGTGCATTAGGCATGATGGACACGATTCCTGGAATGCCTAGGGCCCACGGTACCTTTAGGGGTCCACAAAAATGCATTAATTTTAATTTGTTTTTAAAGCAGAAGAAAGATAAATATATAGCAATGAGTCTCGCCTGGATTATATTAATCTTTATATCTACACAGTTATAAAATGTTATTTTATTCTTTCTTATAGAGTGAGGCTCACAAAGGCAAAGAGAGTAGGGTTTGCAAAAATAATAATGAAAGCTGATAGGTGCCAATTTGAGCCTAAGCTCAACAGGCCTTTCTCTATCATACCCCTGCCACCACCATGAGAATATACGTAGGTTAGCCTGCCGGGGGATGAGAGACTGCATAGAGCCAAGCTGAGTTATCCCAGCTGAGACCCCAGATATTTTGGCTGAAACCAGCCAAACTCAGCAAAGCCACATAACCAACACAGAGCTGCCTACAGACACATAAGTGAACCCAATTAAGACTAGAAGGCTCAACCTGCTGACCTGGTATATGAGTAATAAAAACACATGCTTATTGCTTTAATCCACTGAGTTTTGGAGTCGTTTTTTTTTATGCAGCAGTACCAAACTGATACAATTAGTAAACTGAAAGAATATTTCTAGAATGAAATCAAGAGAGACAAAGTACAACTACAAAATTAAAATTGTGGAAGATAATGTTAGGAGCAGGTGCAGGTTAGCAGCACTAACCACAGGAAAAGAGGGGGGCAAAAATGAGGAGGCCAATGAGCATTTGGAACCTAACCCACAACAGCAGGAACCTGAGGTTAGGGACTTTCCCCAGCCAGGAGCATGCGCAGAACCTAGGAGCTCATGTCCAAAGGTAACCTTTGTCTATTAACGTACATTAACATGGTAAAAATAACACCTGCCAGCACCGTGACAGTTCACGAATGTCATGGCAACCCCAGGAAGTTACTCTATAAGAATGAAAATAGGGAGGGCCCTTAGCTCTAAGAACTCTCCACCCTTTTCCCAGAAAAATAATGCATATTCCACCCACCGTTTAGCATATCATAAGGTGTAGACATAAAAGTAGAAGTGTGGTAAGACCCCAGTGTCTTCTCCACTCATGGAGATAGACCAATTTCCCCTCAGGAAACATTCATTTGCTTTCTTTTTCTGTGCAAATTAGCCTGCAGTAAAATCTGCTTGTGTGGAAGTGTTCAGTGTTTGTCATCACTCAGTCACACCAGCCCAGCTTGTGATTCTTCCAAACCAGGAGCCAAAGAACCGGGGCAACACCTGTAAAAAATCAACCCTGACAATAAGAATGAAAACTTTTAAATATTAATACATCTATTTAGAATTCCACATGGCAGCTATAGAGAGATTATCTTTGAAGTGATGATGACTAAATTTTTAGAATTAATAAAGAACCAGAATAATAGATTTAGTAAGGACAATAAATCCCAAACAGCAGAATAAAAAGAATCCATATCTAGAAACATTATAGTGGAAAGTAAAATATTTAAAGCTGTTAGAGAAGAAAGATTACTTAAAGCAGGAAATGTCACAAAGGTATGACAGGTAACATGAAGCTTTCTATAGGCATTGTAGAGATGTAAAAACCATGAACATTTTACCTACTCTACTTAATCTTCCCTAATCATCTAACCTGTGAAGGTTTTATCTCTCCTGATTTTTCAGGACATTTTGTGGGAACCTCTTACATAGTATGTAGCTCATAGCTGTTGAAATCATTATTATTGTGCACAGGATCAAACTATTTTTTTAAAATAGACATTTCTCAAAAGACATATAAACAATCAACAGATATGTAAAAAAAATGCCTAACATCACTAGTCATCAGGGAAATGCAAATTTAAACCACAATGAGGTATCACCTCACACATGTTAGAGTGGCTTTTATCAAAAAGGTGAAAGATAACAAGTGTTGGCAGGAATGTGGAGAAAAAGGAACCTGGGTACACTGTTAGTGGAAATGTAAATTAGTACAGCCATTTCGGAAAACAATATGGAGGTTCCCCAAAAACTAAAAGTAGAATTACCATATGATCTAGCAACCCCACATCTGGATATATAAGCAAAGGAATTGAAATCAGTGTGTCAAAGAGATGTCTGTGCTCCTATGTTCATTGCCACATTATTTGCAATAGCCAAGATATGAAAATAACCTATGCACCAATCAACAAACAAATGGATGAAAATAATGTGATATATATATATATATATGATGGATACTACTCAGCCTTAAAAAAAGATTGAAATTCTGTCTTTTGCAAAAACATGGATGAATCTGAAGACACACTAAGTAAGCCAGACAAACAAAGACAAACATGACACAATCTCACTTATATGTGGAATCTAAAAAAGTTGGACTCAGCTGGGTGTGGCAGCTCACACCTATAATCCCAGTGCTTTGGGAGGCTGAGGTAGGAGGATTGCTTGAGGCCAGGAGTTGGCGACCAGATTGGGCAACATGGAAAAACCTGTCTCTACAAAAATTTTTTAAAAATTAGCCATGTGTGGTGGCACATGCCTGTAATTCCAGGAGGCTTGGGAGACTGAATTAGAATGATCGCTTTGCTTGAGCCCAGGAGTTTGAGGCTGCAGTGAGCTATGATGGTGCGCCACTGTACTCCACCCTGGGTGACAGAGTAAGACCCTGTCTCTAGAAAGAAAGAAAGAAAGAAAGAAAGAAAGAAAGAAAGAAAGAAAGAAAGGAAAGAAAGAGAGTTGAACTCAGAAGTAGAGCATAGAATGGTGTTTATCAGAGGTGGAGGAGGGGTTGGGGGCAGGAGGTAGACAGTGAAAGGGAAAATGTTGGTCGAAGGGTGCAAAATTTCAATTATACAGTAGGAATAAGTTCTGGTGATCTATTTCTCAACACAGTAAATATAGTTAATAATGTACATTTCAAAATTGCTAAAAGAGTGGATTCTGAATGTTCTCATCCAAAGAAATGGTATGTGAAGGTATACATGCTAATTGGTATACATGCTAATTAGCCTAATTTGATCATTCCACACACATGCATCAAAACATCACATTGTATCCCATAAATACTATTATTATTTGTCAATTAAAAACAAAATAGAGGCCAGGCACTGTGGCTCACACCTGTAATCCTAGCACTCTGGGAGGCTCAAGTAAGAGGATCACTTGAGGTTAGGAGTTCAAGATCATCCTGAGCAAGAATGAGACCACATCTCTACTAAAAATAGAAAAATTAGCCGGGCATGGTGATTTGCACCTGTAGTCCCGACTACTCGGGAGGCAGGAGGATTGCTTGAGCCCAGGAGTTTAAGGTTGCAGTGAGCTATGATGATGCCACTGCACTCTACCCAGGGTGACAGAATGAGATTTTGTCTCAAAAATATATATATATATATATATATAATTTTAAAACATTCTTAAATAAGGGAAGTTACCTCCTTTAAATCAAAAGCATCTTGGATCTTGGAAAATGGTAGTACTACCAATATTTTATTTGGTTTTGGATAGTCGGTCTTATAAAATATTTTTATTTATTTTCATATTTTTCCACATTATTCATTCAGTCAAAACCTTAAAATATGTGATTGGTGGAAGCTCACTGTTTTACTAACCCAGTATATGTTCACATTAAAACCTGTTACATTCTAGCTGACAGCATTACATCAATATAGAAAGGGAATAAACCAAGCAACAGAACACATCAATAAGGAGAGCGCTTGCTAAAAATGCTTTTCAAAATCTCATTATGTAAGGTTCAGTTTGTGTCTAGTAATGTTTTTAATTCTTGATGCAGCTATGATTTGATCTACTGACACCTGCTATCTCTCTCCTTCTTCCCAATGTACTTATTTTGCAATATTGGATAGGTTAGTATTTACTTTCTACATTATTAAGCATGTGCAAATGCTATTCACAGATGTGCCCTGTAGGACACAGTGATTACCTTTCTTTTCCTGCATATGTTCTTTTTCTCTGGAGATTTTAGTTGTCTTAATCTTTTACTTGTTGAAAATACTTTGTTCATTTTTTTATAATTCAGACCCCAGTTCTCCACAAAGTGTGTAAATATTCTCCCAATACCTTTAAGCACATAAGTTATTCTATCAATTTTATCATTTTGAAGAAATCTCTCCTGAACTCTTCTAACTTCTCGTACTTCGGCCAATTGCCTTTTTGAGTGACTAAATGATCCTCCAGGGCAAAGATTATGTTTTTATGTCTTTGAAGCCCTGGCTGCATAACGACTTGCATATTGTCAGCTTTCAGTAAATTACTCAATAAATGATGACCCTGCTGCAAGAGGAAAGCAAACGGAGAAGAGGCTGTGAGACTGAGCTACTGGCTCCGGAATATGTCAGTCAACTGACCACAGAAGGCTTTTATTACCTCCGGTCTGTAGCGATACGGTTGCTTCAACAGGGGCTCCCATATCAGTAACTTTGCCCTTTAATTGGTTCAGTCTAACAACTGAAAACTGCACTTGTTTAATTGACCTGTTATTTGGGTATCATCATATAGCTACTGCCCATGACAGACTTGTTTGAACTGACAACTAGGAGATCATTCGGTATCCTTCTTCGTCTCTGAGTCTATCATTTTACATAAATAGTCAATGAAAAAACAAAGCACATAGCATGATTTCGTTACCATGATCCACAGAACATGTGTCAATATCTCTGAAAGAAATCAATACAGATATGATTTGATCTCCCTAAATCAAGAGAGAGTACCTTATTTCTTGCAACACAATTGGAAACCACACAACAATTCAAATACACTGATAACTGAGAAATGCAATTATATGAGTCTTTTATAAATTTTGTGTTCATGTTTTCATTCTCACTGCAGAAAATGTCATGTTTATATGACAAGTAGTATAATGGAAAAAGCAAAGAGCAGATAGAATAAAAGATGGAGACCAAAGACCTATTAATGAAAGCTTGGCAAATGCCTAAGTTCTCTGAGTCTCTGTTTGTTTATAAAAAAAAAAAGTAACAATATTCCCAGCACCATTTATTGAAAAGAGATTATTTTCCCCAATGTATATTTTTGTCTGCTTTATCAAAGATTAAGTTACTATATGGATAGCTACATGCAGAAGAATGAAGCAGGATCCCTACCTCTCACAATCCACTCAAGATGGATAACAGACTTAAACCTAAGGCATGAAACCTTAAGAA
>VBSM01003039.1:1935182-1975713 GCA_008086735.1 Cheirogaleus medius | reverse complement strand
AAAAATAAATAAATCACAGTCCAGTGAAGTTCTGCAAACGTCTGTTGCACAGTCTGTTAGGCAATCTAGGCTCTTTCCATTTAGTGGTTCTTCAGTTTTCTAGGTCTTGAAATCCTTCATTAGATCATCCACATTTGGGCAGCAAACAAGATAACACAGGAAGGATACCAGATAGTGCAGAAGGTTTTAAGGCTAAGCCTCTGGGTAGCTTATATCACTTTTGCCTGCTTTCCATTCACTGGAATGCAGTCCTATGCTACATCTAACTGTAAGATGTAGAAAAAAGGCAGTCCATATCTTTGCCTTGGATGAAAACAAAAGAGGGTTTTATGAACATATACAACAGATATGTTTTATGAACATATAATAGTCTCTGCCACATGTTTGCATGAAATGACATCATCTCCTGATCTGACCATCAAGTTTGCAAGCAAGCCCGGTGCAGAGCAGAGGACTTTTTTGTGTATTATAGAAAATACTGTATTCCCCAAATGCTCTCCTCTTTAGGCACTTCTGTCTTCCTTACTACAAATCCCAGGAGTTATGGTCATTACACTGTTCCTTTCCACTATGCTACCTACTTAGATGTGAAGTCTTCAAATAGGCAGAAAAAGAAAAGATCGCATATGGTCTGGGAAGTGAGAGGAGAGAACAAGGAAGGACTCAGCCAGTTCAGAAGTCGCTGCCTGAGTTACTGTCAGGAGTCAAAGACTCGACTTGAGGCAAAGCCACGTCATGCTATTTTTCAGCTCTATAATTTTTTCTGATTTGGTTACTCTGTCAAACCCATCACAGTTGTAATACTCAAATCCCTATGAGTCGGGCCTATGGTTTTCTCTTTAGTTTTTGATATTGCTATCAGCATTGCTGTGTGAATGTGTGTGTGTATGTGTGTGTGTGTGAGAGACAGAGACTTTTTGGGTCTTTGGTTGTAAGTTGGAGAATTATTACATGTAACTGGACTGTCACCATAAGTGAAAGTTTTCCTCAAAGTTGTCCTCTTAAAAATTTAGTTTCATTTTGTTGTGTTTTGTTTTGTTTTGCTTTTACAGTTTCTGAATGTCAATTCCAGTATAGGCTTTGAGTTCAGTGTAAATAATAAACAATTACCTCATAGAATTCAAAGCTAGTATTTCTTCAAGACATCACTCTGTCCAGTAAGAACAAAATCAAAAGACAGGTTTCAGAGCAAGGACAACATCTCAGACATCGCTACTTGATGCAGGTGCTATTTACCAGTAGATTCCATTGCAGCCTCAAAGTCCTCAACCCATCCCTTTGAGTAACCACTACCAATTGGTGTGGGCATGTGATATGAAATCTGTGTGCCATCACTGAGTTAGAATGATCTCATTTTGCTGAAATTTTTTGTTCCATTAAGCCTTTATTAAACATCCACTATGTGTCAGGCACTTTGATCTTTGCTGGAGATAAATTATAAGGAAGACCAAGGAGCACACGGCCTATTGGTGAAGACAAAATTACACACAGAGTAAAAGGTATTAGATTAGATAAAAGTCCAGAATGCCACAGGAGCACCCAGACCAAGCATCTAACATAGTCCTGAGGATCAGGGATGGCTTCTGGGAGGAAACAGAGCCCTGATGGATAAGTGGGAGCCAGTCAAGTGAAGAGGGAGAGCAGAATCATCGAGGTATTCCCTTAACCTGGTCTCAGCACTTGCCCTATAGTTTAATCACGATCCTAGGAAATCCTCTTTCCCAGGGACTCCTGTGCCTAATTCCTCAGGTATGACATGGAAGCTCAGATGCCAGGGACACTATTATCTCATGGTGAATCACTTGTCTTTGGTTGTGGTGTTGAAATTGCAAACGGATGTCATAACCTGCCTGTAGTACTTTCTTGGGAATTTTCCAAAGAGCCTTTTCGCTCTTCTTTTTTCTTTTTATAGAGCTCTGCCCTCTATTTTCCCCCATGGCAAGGCATTCTTCCAGACAAGTTCTTCAGCTCCAGCAGGCTTTTCTAAACTACTGTACTTTAGTCTCATGTAAACCACCATTACCCACCAAAGTCACCTTTTGTGTGTGTGTGTGTGTGTGTGTGTGTGTGATTCCACAACAAAGGAATTAGGAGACCTCAAATTAGAAAGCCAACTTTTTATCTAATTTTCATTAATCTAAGGAATTATTTTGTCATCATTTAGGAAGAGGTTTGTTTTGGGGGCTATATATTTTTTCCTAATAGTTTCCTCATAGAAATGATCCTAGGTAGGGTTGAAAAAGTCAAAAACATACAAAGACATGGACTAGTGGGCACTGCAGAGATCCACTGCCCTCAAACTTCTTCCCTTATCCAAGACTACCTTTTTTATTTCTTAATTCAATATTGGTGCTTTTGAGTTACCCAGAAAGTTGTGACTAAAATTAATTATACCAAACCCTGGTAAAATCTTTATGCATCAGCCTCTATTAATATTCTAGCTTAATATCTCTGGTTTTGTTTTGTTCTGTTGTTTAACTATCTATATCTCGCCCAGAGAACTGGCCTTGTGAAAATAAAATTCATGGCAGATATTGCCAGGTAGGAAGTGTTTAAAAGGATTTGCAACACCTGAGGGGAACACTTCTGGAAAGGCATTCCCAGGTGTGCGTCTGTTAAATATTAAATGTACGATGTAGAAACAAGTTAAAATCATAATATATAATGATAACTTAATTATTAGAGGTTTAGAAGCCAAGAAGATACATGAACATGTTTCATTTTTGAATCAAATATCATCTCCTCCCACTTTTACTACCAGGAAATACATGAAGTACATTAGAATATGTTGTTTCTGCTTAAGCCTGAAGATAAAAGAAAGAGGAGAAGGAAAGTCAAGTAACATTTTGAAAAGTTGACATTTTATGAGTAAGATATCTAATCATAGCCTTTGTGATACAGTGAAAAGAGAAAGCTTATACATTGTTGGTTGGAATGTAAATTAGTAAAACCTCTATGGAAAACAGCATGGAGATGCCTCAAAGAACTAAAAGTAGACCTACCATTCAATCCAGCAACCCCACTTCTGGGTGTCTACCCAAGGGAAAAGAAGCCATTATATCAAAAAGACATGTGCATCTGAATGTTTATTGCAGTATTATTCACAATCCCAAAGATATGGAATCAACCTAAGTGCCCATCAACTGATGAGTAGATAAAGAAAATGTGGTGTATACACACACACACATACACACACACAGTGGAGTACTACTCAGCCATAAAAGGGAATGAAATAATGTCTTCACAGTAACTTGGATGGTGTTGGAGAACAGTATCCCAAGTGAAGTGCCTCAAGAATTAAAAAACAAATACCACATGTTCTCACTTACAAGTGGAAGCTGAAGGATGAGTATACATGGTCATAAAGTGGTGTGATAAACATTGGAAACTAGGAAGGGGAAGGGGGAAAGGGGGAGAAGAATAAAAATTTACCTATCGGGTACAATGTATTATACACTATTCAGGTGATTTGTACACTAAAGGCCTTGACTTCAGAATTATACAATTCATCCATGTAACAAAAAACACTTATACCCACTAAATCTATTGAAATTTTAAAAGTAAAATAAATCTTGTTCTTAATTTACCCTATTTAAGTATAGCCTCCTTTGATTTTTATGCTTAGGTGTTTTAATAAAACATCATAATATTATTTTTAAAAAGCATAATCACATGGACAAACATGCAGCTTATAACTCCAAGTTAGTTCACCTTTGGGAAATCTGATTGGTGGAACTAGGAAGATAATGGCAAATTATTAACCCAAAACTAATGATGGTTTTACAATAACTGCAAGTCAAGTTAAAAAATAATAAAACAATGAAATTTTGAAAACCAACCCTACAATTCTGAGCTATAAAATAATTGCAAGCATCTCAAAATAGAATATGTTTACCATGTAAGCATAATATTATAAAATCTCAACTAACTGAAGCTAAGCCACTGGATCCTTCGACTAACAGGAGTATTTTTAATATTCTAGATTTTAGGAAGGTGGCATGAGAAAGCAAAAAAATCAGATCACATAAGAAGCTTCATAAATAAAGCAGATTCCAGCATAAATCTGGGAATAAGAGAACATTCAGACTAGTCTTCCAAGCTTCTGCGTTGATAGTGCTCTCTGTTAAATCCATAAACTTCAGAGGCAAGAGTTATTTAATGCATTTCAGAAGGACTTTGAATAATAGTTTTGAAGCAAAAAAGGGGTTTTCCACGTTAGCCACAGCTGACCACAAAATACAAATTAATGGCTTGCCCCACTTCCTAGTCATCCTCCTGGTTGAGGCTTAATTTTTACAGCTGGTGGAGCATTTTAACATTGTAGTTTGAGCATCCCATCCCCCTTATGGAACACATACTCACTCAGAAACAATGTCTATCTGACATTGCTTTTGTTGCACGAGGTCTTCTGATGATCAACGGTATAGTAGGGTGACTCACATCTCGCCCACTCAATGTGGTTATAAGCAGCTGAAAGAACCCAGTACCAGCATATGCCCAGTAATTCGCTGCATGGTTATTTCCCTGAAATCTTTATAATGGAATGTCCCTCAGACAGGCATAAACACACAACATTCACTCCATACACACGCTATTCACTGAATAGGGGAGCTATCAAGTACACTTTCATTTGTAGCCAAAACATGTGATTTAGATAATGTTGATTTCTCTGGTCAATTTTGCAATTCTGGCTGCACTTTAAGTCTTCTGTTTGAAAATTACATTTTATTAAATATTTGACCAGAGATTGAATTGTCTGCTTCCTTTTCTGTCCCTTGACTCATTGTGTCATGTCTGGTTAAGTCACAGGTGCACTTTGGAAAGCTTAACTCTATTCCTGAGTCATGTTGCTAAGCAAGCAAAAACTTCCATCCCAAGAGGCTCATTCCTCTCTAGTTTCACTTCTTTTTCTAAGAACGCCAGCATGGGATGAGTAAACTGCACTTACTGAACTTCTAAGTATGTGAATTTTTAGTGTTATCTGTTTCCAGGAATATTTATGACAATATTTAGATTGTAGGACCCATTCTAACACAAATCTAGCAGACATCTGGGAGAATATTTAGCTGTTCATATGCACAGACACATATATTTCTATTTTAGTCTGATAGAAGCCAGTACTCAAGTTACGACATCTGGATTTAAAGTTGTGAATCTGTGTCATCTTGGGTTTTGGAAACACTCAGACCGTCTGCTACTGCATCACTTGATCTCTGGGACAAGAGGCAGTAAGAATAGTTTGTGGACACAAACCACAAAGAACTCTAGGCATAGAGTAAAGCTCTAAGATCAACATCAAGAAGAAGAGATTTGTAGCACCAAAAAAGGATGCAAAAAGGGGCCAATCAACTGAGCTTGCACAGTTAGAGAAGACGACATCTAGGAAGTATCATCTAATCAGAAAAATGAATAGGAATTGTCAAGGAAAGGATGAAGGGCTTGGTAGTGAGATGGTCTCTCTGGTAGAAGGTATAGCATATGCCAAGACCTTGGAAGTAGGGGAATATGTGTAATTCAGTCTCACTGGAGATTAGATTGCAAAGAGGTAGAAAGTCGTCAAGGGAAAAGGCTGGAAAAGTAAGCACGAGCAGTGACGGTGTTATTTGTGCCCCGAGGTATAACTGTGGACTGCCATAGTTTCCTGGGTATGGAGAAGAGTTCACAAGATATGCACAAGAAGCTATGGGGTATCAATTAATATCTGAAAATGTTATTCTACCCCATAAATCACTAGGCAAGTACCATAAACTTCTAAAAACAGAGATTTTAGTATGTGTTGTTAGAGTTTGACAGGAGATTTAGTGGCAATACCTTGCTTTTTCCCTGCTTTCCCCTCCTAAGTTAAGAATTCTATCTCATTGCTGCATTTTGGGCAAAGGCTGATCTGATGTAAATCATCGAGGTGAGAAGGGAGTGACTAAGATAAATACCAAGGAACACTGCATTTGCTCCTGAACTTAGTGTGGCCATGTAGGCCCTGAGCAGACTCAGTCCTTTCACCTGTGACAACAGAAGCCTAGAAAGCGTTTTCTGTACCAATCCATGAAGCAGGGAGGGAAAGGAGTAGACGGGCACGACCTCTCTCATTGTAAGGCACAGTAACATTGTTCACCAGAAAATCAAAAGATAAAATAAATGAATAAGTAAATTAATGAATGAATGAAAACAGTATTAGAGGATGTGAAAGGTAAGGACAATGAGAAAAAAAGTGGAATTTGGCGTTCTTAAGACATAAAAACCTATTTGGCTGGAATTTTAAATTGTTAAACATATCTCATTCTAAGCTGTTTGGATCAAATAATATATCTGAAAGTATGTCATTGTCTATAAATGCTATAAAAGGAAAGTTATTGCTATCTGCTTTCACTAGTGTTACCAGATGCTAATTCTACGAATTTCAAAAAGATAGAAGTACTCCATCTCTATGCATATGCCTCTGTGGAGTGCCTGGCGTGCCTGATTTGCTACAGAACTTAGAGCACTTTTCAAAACACAGGACTGGGGAAGGAAGCCAATAGGGGCAGTTGCTTTGTCAAGCAAAACTTTCCGCCAGATCAACAAACAAGAATTCAGTCACCCAAAGGAGCAGAAGTGCCAAAACTGAAATTTCCAAACCAGTCAATGACACTTATTATTTACAAATGTCTGTGCTTTCAGGAATTAATTCACTTGAACTCTTTCCTGTTACCTCTATAGAAGCAGACATGTACCCAGATTACAGCTGTTCCCAGCCATCTGTTAGGGGAAATAAATGTATGTATTTTTTTTCCATTTCTTTCTTTTCTATTTCTCCTTTACTTTTTCCTTCTTAGTCTCATTCCAAAAAGAAATTTGAAATTGGTGGCCAAATGCACAGAATGTAACAGAATAGAAATAAATAGATGAAGATATAAGCACAGGATCAAAATTATGAGAAAACAAGACAATTCTAGGGAGAGAAATGCAAGCCTGATTGATAGGTTGATATTTTGGCTCTGAGCATCTTAGGGGTCTATTGGGGCAATATAATGGTTACAAGATTTAAAATGTCTACAAGGTAAAATCCAACCATATTTTCAGGAGAAATATTTCAAATATAAGCAGTGTCAAAACATTTTTATTCAACCCTCTACATAACTATAGGACCATTGCAATATAAAGGTCCAGGCTTCCTGCCACATATTAGAGACAAATTCCCATCTAAACTGAATCTTATGTATTTTTTTCTCTCTTTGCTGATGTGCTGTTAAACATAAGTCACATTCATAGAGAATAATTCTCATTTCTCTAAGGACTATATTACATCACTAATTTGAAGCACCTGCTGCTTTAATGCTAGTGAAGCTTATTTTATTGAGTGTTTTCTGCCTGTCTCATGATTTATACGTCTATGATGAGTCTGTTTTCATGCTGTGAACCTGCCTTAGTGAGTGTTAATTGATGATGTTTATTCTTGTTTGGTTTATGGCCTTCTATTACCTAAATGTCAGCCCTTTCTTGTCTCATCCCCTTCCCAGCTGCTCTCAATATCCACGTAGGGGCCTGAGGGCTGGGCTGGGCTAAGCTGAAACTCCCAAGTCCAGGAAAAGTGAAGGGGGTGGGAAGCAGTATAAATTAGACTCAGCTGAGCAGCCTTCTCAATTCAGAAATTGCCCTTGCACTGCATGGTAGATGAGTTAGTGCCTTCTGTGGACATCTGTCATACTACTTTCAGTGTGCCCTAAATTCCTTCGGTTGATAGAACCTTGTAGATACCTTGAATTGCCCTTCAAATATTGGCTCCCAAAAGGGAATTCCACCCACCTCCCTAATTCGCTGCCTGCCTTGCTCATGTGTAGTTTTTAAAAACACAAGAGATTTGTATCTCACACTTTGTATTAGTTTTCTATTGTTGCCATAACAAACTACCACAAGTTTAGCAGCTTAGAAACACATCTCTTTGTGTAAGTTAGAAGTCCAACACAGACCTCGCCAGGCTAAAATCAAAGTGTCAGCACGGCTGTGTTCCTTACTAGGACTCTGGGAAAGAATCTACTTCTAAGCTCAATGAAGTTGGCAGAATCTAATTCCTTTCAATTGTAAGCCTGAGAGCCCATTTCTTTGCAGGTTGTCAGCTGGGGACCACCCTCAGCTTCTAGAGACCACTCTCTAGTCCTTGTACCTGGGCCCCTCCATCTCAGAGCCAGCAACAGCACACACCAAATCCTTCTCATGCTTGAAATCTCTGATTCCGCTTTCTGTGAGTTTTCTTTCCTGTCCCCTCAGAGTTCTCTGTTTTTAAGGATTTATATGATTAGATTGCACTCACTTGAATAATCCAAAATATTATAATCTCTCTATTATATAGTCTGTAACTTTAATTAGATATGCAAGGTTCTTTTTGCTATGTTAAGTAACATATTCACAGGTTTTTGTTATTATTTCTTTGGGTAAGCTTTCTACACTTGCTCTTGTTCAACTTTTTGTTTTTTTTGAAAATCAAATTTTTTTACTTTTTATTTTAACTGAGTTCTTCAGTATTCTTATGTTCCAATTTTATGCAGTTAACTGAAAAATAATCATTTTAATTAACATTAAACAATCATTTAATTATATTAATTTCCATTAAATAAACTTAAAATAAAATAAAACTGACTATTAACTAAATAAATCTCTAGGAAACCATTATATGCACTGTGAAACTCCCTTTTGAACACTAATAATTCTTATATTTGATCTTTTGAAGTAATTTTCTGTATCTTGCAGGCTCTTTGTTTTTTTCCTCCTTTTTTTCATTTTTCTCCTGGGTGTGTTTTCAAATAACCTGACTTCAAGCTTACTAATTCTTTCCTCTGCTTTATCCATTATGCTATTGTGAGACTTTAATGAATTTTTCAGTTCAGTAGATGCATTCTCAGTTTCAAGGTTTCTGCTTGATTTTTTTAAAACTATTTCAATCTCTTTGTTAAACTTCTCTGAAAAATGTCTAAATTGTTTTTCTGAGTTATCTTGGCAATCACCAAGTTTTCTTAAATCTGTTATTTTGAATTCTTTGTCAGAGAGCTTGCATATTGTCATCTTATTAGGGTAAGTAACTGGTTCTTTGCTTTGACTATTTGGGAAGATCATGGTTCCCTATTTGCTATTGTTTCTTGTGGATCTACATCTATGCCTTTGCATTGAATAATCAGTATTTACCCTGGTGTTGTCTGTCTGGCTTATTTTGATTTTTACTGGATATGTTTTCTTAAAGATTCTTGGTACTTTATCTGTTTATTTTCTTTCTTTTTCTTTCCTCCAGCCAGATTACCACTTCCTTTTTGGCACTAGATGGCACCTTAAGCCCAGTTTTGCCTTGATTCTGGTAAACAATCACAGTGCCACCAATCACAACTAGGGAAGGCTGGTTAAGTATTTGTACCCAGGGGATCTGTGAAATGAACCCCTATAGCATGGTGCTGCTGAACAGCCACTCTGACTTGGCATCTCCTTTGGCCAAGATACAGAGCAGAGTTTCCAGGGCTGAAAATAGTAGTCTTACCTCCCCTCTTTTTCTCTGGCTGTCCTCAGTGATATTTTTCCATTCAGACACTCTTGATGCTTCTTGTAGTTTGTACAGGGACAGGTCTTCTGCCAGTTAACCCAAGATGGTGGGGAAGCTGGTTGTTCACCTCAATCTCACTTTTTCCAGTGTAGAAATTGTGAGTTAAGGGAAAATTTTCTACATGCTTAATGCAGAGCAGATTGGGGGAGGGGTGCCATGAATATGGAAGTCCAGTTCTCTTACCATCTGCTCAGTTTTTCACTTCTCTGTAGCCCTGAGAACTGTCTCCTCCTCATACTTGAATTCTGAGATATTGCTGATGATAATCTTGATGTCGTATATTTATTTTTGGTTTTCTGTATGGGGGCGTGAAGCCAGCTTGTTTCTACAATGCTGTTTTATAGCCAGAAGTCAGAGGTAAATAAATTATTGAGCCACTGACTATTAGAGGCAGATGGAAGTAGCAGATGACATAATATCATCATCATTTCCAGAAGGCTAGAATCACTTCATTAACCCTGGATAATGTCCTTACCTGTACCAAAAGCAAATGGAATATTAATGAAAAAAGGACAAAGCAGGCCTGTTCCAAGTTTTCTAAATAAGACATACAGGTTGCTATCAGTAAGTAGAAACATAGTCATCTATCAATGTGGGAGCTACTAAGAATTTTAAAAGCAATGAGATTATTATAATATCTGAAAAGCAACAATAATAATAAATGCAAAAAAACAGGATACTAGTCTCAAAAATGAAGGAAAAAGAAAAGAAAGAGAAATGCCATGACTTTCAAAATGAAAGTATGGAAGTGTTTTATGAAAGACTAAAAGGAGCCACAAAGGTGAGTATTTACTGCTTTACTTTCTAGCCAGGTCTTGTCATGAATGGATGAGGTGGTGATGAATTCACATTTAACTGACAATTTTTTTGGTTTCCAAAAACAGAAGCCCAATAAGGCTTAGAATGTTATCCACCCAGATAAGGGTCATATCTGATGAGCAGAATTTTACTTTTTTTAAAATGTGATGTACTTGAGAGAAAAAATGAACACCCTAGAACCCTGAAGAATAAAATAATTTAGGATATTTTCTGAGATTCACAAATTATGTTATATTCTTAACAAGTTATTCTAATCATGGATTACACACACATACATGTATATAATTTAACTGTTGACCAAGACTTATACTACCTAACCTACTATTTTAGTCCATTTTGTGTTGTTATAACAGAATAACACAGAGAGAATACCACTTATACTAATTTATAAGTAAAAAGAAAGTTGATTTCTTATTGTTTTGGAGGCTAGGAAGTCCAAGGTTGAGGGGCCTGCATGTGGTGTGGGCCTTCTTGCTGCATCATCCCATGGTGGAAGGCAAAAGGACAAGAGTATATGAGAGAGCAAGAGAAGGCCAAACTTGCTTTTATAACAAGTCTGCTTTTGAGATAACTAACCCACTCCTTCATAATGGCATTAATTCATTCATGAGGGCAGAGCCCTCATGACCTAATGGTCTCTTAAAGGTCCCGCCTCTCAACACTGTTGCACTGGGGATTAACTTTCTAATCCATAAATTTTATGGAACATATTCAAACCACAGGTCCTTCTCAACTCACAAAAAAAGACTTGTGAGTACAGATAGTTCATTTGTGAGGTGATCTCAAAAAGTAAGACTGAGGGATGGGAATGCAAGACACGAAGGAAAGAAGAACCAAGGTAAGAATGCATGTTCAAGACTGCTTCAGTAGGCATTTGTAGTCCATGCTGCATTTGTTTTTGTTTCTGCTTTGTTGTTGTTTCATTTTGTTTTAGAAAACCTTCCAGGACCTTAGAGAAGTGTACAAAATATCACCTAGAAATGTTCATCAAAATGATTGGCACTGAAGTATTTAGATGCCGGTTCTGTCCCCAGTTCTTTAAGAATACCCCCAGAGACTAATGAATATATTAATATATATTCATGGAAAAGTGGAACTGGCACATAACGTTAAATGGTTGTTATGGACTGAATATTTGTGTCCCTGTAAATTTCAGATGTTGAAGCTTAATCCCCAGAGTGATGTTATTTGGCAGTAGTGTTTTTGGAAGCTAATCAGGTTCAGATGAGATCATGGAATTTGTGCCCTTCTAAGGAGATGAAGAGGCCCAAACACACATTCTTGAGTGCATGCTCGCTCGCACTCTCTCTCTCCACCATATGAGAAAACCAGGAAGAGGGCACTCACTAGAGCCCAATCATGCTGACACCCTGATCTTGAACTTCACAGCCTCCAGAACTATAAGAAATAAATTTTTGTGTTTAAACCACCCACTCTATGGTGTTTTTGTTATAGCAGATGGACTAAGACAGCTATCATCATGCGTGGGCTGCTGATCGCAGCCAGAAAGGTGGTCTTGGGCCACCAAATCATGAGTTACACATAGTGTTCATTTTGTGCTCCACATTCTCACTTTTACCCTCCTGCTCAGCACTACCATAGGTGGGTGAATAATACAGAAGACTGAATCCAGGGCCCACAACAGAGAACATGCCAAACTGAAGCCAATGAAGACTTGAAGCTGGGTGACAATAAGTTATTCTGGAAGAAGATGTGCTCAAGATGAAGGACACTGCAACTGACACTAGTTTTCCTCAAAGGTAAGAACTGACAGAAACTGTTGCTATTATCAAAACAGATATCTATATTTGGAAGAAAACAAATAGGTCAGTTATTGTAGAAGTTCAGAGTGAAAGCTTCTTGAAGGCAGAAATTATCTGTTCTTTGTTATCCCTTAAAGCATTTAACACCTTGCATTGCAACACCATGTGTGCAAACTGCTAACAATTACACAATGGATGATGGAACACCATACCTTAGTGGTCCCCAACATTTTTGGCACCAGGGACCGGTTTCATGGAAGACATCTTTTCCACAGATGGGAGCGAGGGGGAGGATTGTTTCAGGATGATTCAAACACATTACATTTATGGTGCAGGCAAACCTCTCTGCTAATGATAATCTGCATTTGCAGCCACTCCCCAGTGCTAGCATCACCACCTCAGCTCCACCTCAGATCATCAGGCATAAGATGCTCATAAGGAGTATGCAACCTAGATCTCCTACATGCAGTTTACAGTAGGGTTTGTGCTCCTGTGAGAATATGATGCTGCCACTGACCTGACAGGAGTAGGAACTCAGGCCATGATGCAAGCGATGGGGAGCAGGTATAAACACAAGTGAAGCTTCACTTGCTCACCTGCCGCTCACCTTCTGCTGTGTGGCCCAGTTCCTAACAGGACAACAGAATGGTACCAGTCTGCAGCCCTGGGGTTGAGGACCACAGCCCTACATCATGAAAGTCACTCGTGCTGCCTTAGGTGCAGCTCATTCCTCTATCTGGGCACTTATCACGTTATACTTCAAATATCTCCTTATTTGTCTCTTTCTTTCCACTAGACTGGGAACTTAATAAGAGTAGAAAGTGTTTCATCTTTGTATTCCTAATACATAGACCACTGCATCCTGCTAATGGCCTCTCAGTAAATATTTAATTAATCAATTAATATTTAAGATCTGTTCTTGAAGATTCATTTATTTATTTGGCAATGCTTTGCTTCCCAAAGAAGTCTTTTTTTCACATCTTTTTTATCTCACTTATGATTTTAAAGCACAGTGTTCCTACCTATATGATATTCAATAAGTTTGGGTCAGGGTCATATGGATGTCAAGGTGTCATGAAAAATCTGTACTTTTCAATATAGTAGCCACTAGCCAAATATGGCTATTTAAATTTAAAATTAAATAAATTAAATTAAAAATTCAGGTCTCAGTCACACATTTCAAGTACTCAATAGCTACATGCCACTAGTAGCTACCCCATTGAATGGCACAGATTATAAAACATTTCTCCCACCATGGCAGAAAGTTTTATTGGACAGTACTATCATCACATAGAACTTGGCAGAAAATCACAGCTTCTACAGAGTGGACCACTCAATTCTGAGATGGTCTGGACATTGGTACTCCCAACCCCCACCCCTACCGCCAAATAAACTTCTTTTGCCCACAAGGTGGCCAGTCAGCTTGAGCAACTCAGCCCACAGCCTCCCAAAATCCCACAGAGATCTGACTCAGGAAGCACAGAATGGGGCAGAGGCGAAGTTTCAGCACTGAGAGCTAGAGCTCATAAAAAGTGAGTTTTGCTCTTCCTCCCTGCCTGGAGGGTGGTATCACTTCTAGTAAATTCCCTTCAGTGCTTTCAGAAAACTGAGAGCTAAATCCTTAGGATGATCCTTCCTATTTATATTCAGTGACAGATCGAGGAAGCAGGATCAATAGATAGTGGCTATAAAGAACTTATAAGCAACGTTATTTGCTCTGAATAAACTCTATTTGATGTATATTTTTCTGTGACTTGGGTTCTTTAGTGGTGTTCATTCCTACGGTAATTGCTGTGCTGTTGTCTAAACTATGCAACCTTTGGAATTTCATTTATTAACCTTAGATCTTAAAGGAAATAGTGCAATGCATTCCCTAGATTTCACTGGGCACATACTGCATTTTAGGTTGAGTTTTGTATTAAGATATTTAAACTCAAGTGACCTCTGGCTTAACCTGTAAAGTCCTAAATTGACTGTGTCAAGATAGGAAATGCAGGCAAAGTACACCATTTCCCCTCAGTGCTGAGTCTGCAAAACTACGGAATTTATGGACCAGCGGCCAAAACATGGTCCCTTCAGGCAGGTAAATTAGCAATGACGATCCAGTTCCTAATATTTCGAAAAAGGGCGTGTAGACAAAGCCTATTCCATGCTGAAAACAAAACCTTTTTCTTTTTAATTGAGGTTGTCAAAAACTACAAAACTACAAAATATCCAGAAGATTTCTGGTAAATCTTGGAGCCCTGCTGTGGTAAGGGAAGCCCCATATGTAAATATAAATGAATCATCCTGTGGTATTCACGTGTTCCAAAACAATTTTGTGTTTATTTCACTTTAACCAATACTAAATTTAGATGCAATTATCAAGATAAAAACAGTATTTAATTGGAGAATGGAAATTTCCTTGTTGTTAGTCAAATAATACTTTTGTTTGTTGAAAGTTATGATGGTTTTATTTCCTTCCTTTTGTTTTGTGTGCTTGTGTGTGTGTGTTTAATCATGGCTCTCATCTTCATCTTAACTCTTTTCATTCTTATAACTCTATGTGCCTCTGCTCTTCCACAACCTCTTAGAAGCCGCCTTTGATTTACCATGTCAAACTTTCTTCAAACCCTCAATTAGTTTTGCTGAACCAATTTCTGTGAAGAAGTGAGGGGATGTTTTTGAGTTTGGTTATAGACCTATTTCTGCATTTCATACAAATTCATTTACCTCAAGACTTATTAGGAGAAAAAAATAAAAAATAAATAAAAAGATTATTAGATTATTAATTGCATAATTTTCACATCATATTTAAAAGATATATAGACATATGTATATAGATATAAGATAAAAGATATATGTAAAAATTTCAATTATAAGCAAGTCCCTAATATGTAGGATATAAACAACAAAAGCAACAAAGGGATCAATGCCTCTTAAGATCATTTTAATCTAATGTAAAACCTCTTTCTGATTCTAAAATACAAGTTTAAGAATTCTCAACTTAGGTTGATAAAGGAAAGAACTAAATTACAATTTATAAAGATCATCAAGGAAGACACTAAGAAAAAGGAGAAAAAGAGAATTTATATGCATATTTATGAATTTCTACAAAGTTTTCTTTTTAGACAAAAATAGAGCATGAACTGATGCTTTTTTAAAATCAGATTTTGAATGGTCGACTGCAAGCTTGAATCAACAATTTACTATGATACATGGCAAATAGAGCCCCCACAAGTGTGAGAGGCGTACTAATTTCTTTTGATTTTCTAACCCATGGACATCAGTGCTTATTTTATTTATATAGTCTTCTAATAGGATCAGATATCAAGAATGAAGTTCGACTCAGTTGAAGGAGGGTAGCTTAGCAATCTTCCCACTTGGTCTTTCTTAGAGAAAAGTTACTCTGGATTAGTTCCTGAGTCCCTTCCCATGGGCCGGCAGTTAGTGGCAGCAGAGTGGAAAAAACAACCTTGGTGTTGGCAATATCAGACAAAGAATAACAGCACCCCAGTCTAATTACAAACATCCTGAAAACCAAGAATACCTCATGACTAGGAGAACATATCAACTTCCTATAACAAAATACTGAAAATTTCAATTTCTGTCATTGCTACTCGTGACGAAAGATGATCTCTCTTCAAGCTGCATCCCAGTGATGTAGGTTAGCCCTCTAATCAAAAAGCATGATTACAGACTAACAATATCCTAATTCAGTGAATGGCCCTCTGAGTTCTTCTAATGACATATTCTTTCCACCTTTGCATTACCTAAAATCTTCTGTCAGTATAGACTGCATGCCTTAGCTGCTATAAAGTTTATTACACTTGGAAAATAACTAAGGGTGTGAAACACCCTACCCTTCAATAAATTCCGATACCTGTAAGAGCTCTTTTCAGCTTCTGATCACCAGTATAAAAAATTCTGGATTCTAGACTTAAATCTTTCATAAACTTCTTCTATCCTTCAGAAAATTATTTAACCTTACTGGATCTCAGATTTCTGATCTTTGAATTGAGAGTAGTGATTTAAATTCCTTCCAGCTCTACATTCTATTACTCTCTACTTATTTTCAATCTGTATTATTAAATAGCATCTTTGTTCTGAAAAGAGTATAAACTCCCCCAAAGAGTAATGATTCCCAATCCAAATTATATTTCACAACACCCAAACAGGTGTAAGGCAGCCTATGGAAGTCCAGTACATACCAAATGATGGTTCCCAAAGACACTGGTTTCAGGGTTGACATCCTGGTTTCAGGGTTGAGCTCTTAGTTACACTGCCTCATTGTGTTTGCTTAGAGTCAATGTTTTGAAGTGAGGTGGCAGCCAATGGATCAAACAAAAACTATTGGAACAATTGTGTAATGTTTCAGTCTTGAGTCAGGAACTTGCCTTGTGACCTATCAAATCAATATTAGGTCTGGAAAGAGACCAGTTTTCTCAAGGAGGAATACAGAATTCTAGGTTTTGTCTTATGTCAATTCAATTGTGTAAACCGCTGAGCACATTTAGTAGTTTGGATTATTGTTCAATAAAAGTTCATTCTCCCTCTCCTTCCCACCCTGCTTAGAGTACCTTTTCCTGCCCCAGTGATGTTAGACGTGGTCAAGAGACCTGCTTTGGCTAACGGAATGTTAGGAGACATGATGTAAGCAGAGCCCTCACATATGTTTGCATGACTTGTCTTGACTTTTGGACTCCAGTGATCTGACATAAGTAGAACATGTCCTAGACAGTCACTGCTTTCAGCCTAGAAAGTAAAACAGAAGAAAATATATGAAGAATGGAACTGTATCTAACTTACAACCTAGAATGAACCCATCCAACCTGTAACCTGAAGCAAAGCTGCCCAGCTGAATTAAGTCTAGATCAGCCAAACCTCAGCTGACCCACAGATCCTGGAGCATAAGAAAGAGCACTATATCTGAAAGCTACTAGTTTTTTATTTGTTATTCAGCATTATTGTGACAATACCTGATCAACAAAATGTGGATCTGGCACAACAATATATATTGGATTATTTCCAGGGCAGGAATTATTCATTTCTGCCTTTAATACAACTGTTCAGAACATAAGTTTCCCCAAATTCTGGACAGAACAAAGATGTTTTAACCCAGAAAGAGGACAGAAATAAAATTAGGGGGAAAAGGTCAATTCAAAAACTCCTTTCATGACAATGAGGTACAGTGGGAATCGGGAGATCAGGACTAAAGTCTCAGCCCAGTGCTACCACCATAATATTGTAATCTCAGAAAATCGATGAATTCTTCTGAAGCCCATTCCAATTCACTCATGTACAAAGGAAAACTAGGCCTTTTCCTTTATCTCACACCTATAAAGGTAGACTCTAAATGACTAGGACCCTAGCTTCTGATGACTCTAAGAACTATAGACCTAAATATAAAGCATAAAATTATATAACTTCTAGGAAGAAATCTTTGTAATCTTGGGTTAGGCAAACATTTTAAAAAATATGATATCAAAGGCACAATCTAGAAAAGAAAAAATAAACTTTACTTAAATTTAAAAAACCCACCTTTTTCTCTATAAAACATAAGTTAAGAGAATGAAAAGACAAGCCCCAGACTGGGAGAAAATATTTGCCAGTCACATTTCTGACAAAGTTTTTAAACTCAGAATGAAAAGAATTCTCAAACTCAATAAGAAAACAACAAGCTGATATAAATGTAGGTAAAGTTCTAAACAGATATAGGGGTGGCCAATAAGCACATGAAAAGATGCTCAGCATTGTTAGTCATTAGAGAAATACAAATTAAAATCACAATGAAATATCATACCTATTAAAACGTCAACAATTTTAACAAAAGAAATTGATAATAACAAGTGCTGACAAGTCTGAGGGGCTGGAAGCCTCATGCATTGCTGTATGGAATGTAAAATGATACAGCCCCTTGGGAAAACAGTTTGGCAGTTTATTACAAAGTTAAACATACACAGTTAGCTTATGATTCAGACAACTCACTCCATAAAAACTATGTTCACACAAATACCTACACACAAATATTTATAGTTTTATAAACACAAATGTTTATAGCTTTATTCAAAATGAACAAAAAACTGGAAACACTCCAGATATACTTCAACCAGTTATCTTTTTTGGGCCATCTATAAAATGAAGTATTATTCAGTAACAAAGTGAAACAAACTATTGCTTTACTCAAAAAATGGAAAAATCTCAAATGGTCTTAGAAAAGTACAAGAAGCCAGCCACAATATACTACATATTCTGTGATTTCATTTATGTGACATTCTGGAAAAGACAACACTAAAGGGACAGGTAACAGATTAGTGGTTGCCAGAGGTTGGAGGGTGGTGAAAGGGTTAACTACAAAGGGATTGCACAAAAAAATTTGGGAGTGATGGAATTGTTCTGTATCACAAAGATGGTGGTGGAAACATGACTCTATGCATTTGTCAAAATCCATAGAACTGTATACCATGAAGATAATTTCATAATATACAAATTTTTTTATTTTTTTTATTTCAGCATATTACAACGGTACAAATGTTTAGGTTACGTATATTGCTTTTGCCCCACCTGAGTCAGAGCTTCAAGTGTGTCCATCCCCCAAATGGACCCATTAGGGTGTGTATATACCCATCCCCCATCCCCCCTCCTATCTGCCCGACACCTGGTTAACGTTTAAAAATCATTTAAAAATTGAACAAATTAGAAAAATTATTAGGCTAGGAGATCTTTAAATATCCCTTCTAGACCTAAATATCAATGAGATACATACCCCATTTTCTTTTATATCTTTTATAAGCTGATTCTTTTGCTATGAGTGAAAAACATCATTTTTACCTACTTTGGGTTCTACATTTTCACAGCCATAATGAAATACCTTCTGAAATACTTTTGGAACGCTGCTGCAAGTTTTATTATATTTTCTCTATATCAAGATCAGGCCATTGGACATTTGCCAGCCCATGGTTTGTTTAGGATAGTGTTTGTAGTGGGCACGTATAGATTTCAGTTAACCATAGCCACGAAGCCAGCATGTGACAATTTGGGCAGCCAGTGGGCATTCCGTTTGTATTAAAAGCCCATGTGTCTTCCCAAGAGGGATTGTCTCTTTTAATATAAGATAAAACTGAAAAAGCCTATTTCTTGCAGAGGACATGAGCCTTTAGATGTGACATGAGAGCAAAGGCAAAGGCTTCCCTTATTATTTGGATCCTGATCCACATGCCTCTGGTAACCATCTTCCAAGATGTCCCCAGAGATTCGTGCTTCCTGGTACTTGCACCATGGTTTAGTCCCTTCCTACACTGTACCAGAGTCAATTTCTGTGACCAATAGCATTCAGGAGAAATGATGATATATCACTAAGATCAGGTTATTAAAAATTGCATCTTTTCATTTAGATGTGTACCCTCTTGCTCTTGGATCACTCACTCTGGGAAAACCTATGTCTTGAGCAGGGAAGGAACTGAAGCCTTCTGCCAGCATCTATGTGAGTCATCTTGGAAGTGGACCCTCCCTCAGTCATGCCATCAGATGACACTATAGACCTGCTGACAGTCTTAACTGCAACTTCTTAAGAAATCTCAAGCCAGTATCACCCACCTAAGCTGCTCCCAGATTCTTTACCCACAAAACTGCAAGATAATAAGTTTTTCTTGGGGGTAATTTATGATGTAAGAAATATAATAATATACCCTCACACACATACCAAACCAAAGGTCCTGGATTATTGGCCCTGCCAAGTTATTTCTCCTCAGTTAACTCTGCTAAGGATTCATGCCACTTGGATACTTTTAGTTATGGTTTTGTTTGCTTGATCTATTTTACATCCTATCATTACTAAAGATGCTAATATTTAATTTTTTTAATTATTCATGTCTCTGTATTGATGGAAGGCTTTAATTCAGTTTGCTTATATGCTCTTATTTTTTTCCTACATTCCTACTATATTTTACACATCTACTACCATCTGTGGCAGATTATAGATGGCCACAAATTTTTTGAAATTTCTCTCATCTAGACACGGTGTCTATTTGCTCTCCCCTTGAATCTGGGCCTGATTATAACTTCTTTGACCAATAGAATGTGGAACTGAGCTTATACCAGTTCTGGGCCTAGCTTTGTAAAAAACTTGCAACTTCCTTTTTATCCTCTTGAGCCTTAAGAAGTGATGCAAGTGGTCCAATTACCCTTCTAGAGAGACCACATAGAGAGGTCCTGAAACTTTATGGAGAGAACGGGGATCCAGGTGAGCCCGGTCTTCCAGTCTTCCCTCGCCAAATGCTGGGTATGATTGAATCTGCCATGGACCCTCTTGGTTAGCCTGGCTCCGCAGGAACACCAAGTAACTCTTGTTAATGCCACCAGGAGCAGAGGAATTACCAGTTGACTTCTACCCGAGTTCATAACCCTCATAACCTTGTGAGATGTAATACAACCATTGCTGCTTAATGGTTTTGTAGTATACAGAAATATATATTATTAAATATAATTATACTTATAATTATGATTACATATTATATGTATTTTATAAAAATACATAACCAGAATATCATCTATCAATGATATGTCTTTTAGTAATATGTGTCTTTTAATGTATATTACTTCTTAAATGTTTTTATATAGATTCTAATGAATTCTAAGTTCTAATATTTTTCATTTCTTCTAGTAACTACTTTTTAAAAATCGTATCCTTTTTTCATGCTCTTAATATATTTTTCACTAGTTTCAGCATCATTTCTTTTTATTTTAAATCACTTATTTTTCCTATAGATCTTCTATATGTAAATGTGCTCTTTATACTTTAAGTTTTATTTATGTTTAGCCTTTTAAAAAGTTAATCTCACCCAGTGGTTAAAATTGGAGAGCTGAGTGGTATATAAGAGAGAGAAAAAATTACTATTTTAATCTATATACTTTATGTAGTTTGAATTTATTCTTAGATTTTTAGTGTTTTCATTTCTACATTCATATTTAGCTTTATTATCAAGTTATGGTTTTACTGTTATTGGCAACTTATGACATCTATTAATATATTCTGCTTCTTAAAAATCAGAATATATACTAAATTCTTTGGTATACAACTGTCACAAAAACCCAATGGTGTAAAATAATATTTGTGGAAGCCTCTCTGAAGGACCTGAAATTCATCCTTTTCCACATTAAGGCATCTAAATCTTATCCCTAAAAAATCCAATTTATTAAAGACCTATATGTTTTGGTATATTGCTAAATTTGGCTTTGGTGTTATGTTTTGTTAAAGGATATTATATTATGAAACACACCATATCAGTTATCTGTTGCTAAGTAACAAATTGCCACAAAACTTAACAGCTTAAAACAACATATATTTATTAGCTCCTAGCTTCTGTGGATTAGGAATGAATCTGGGCATGGCTTACCGGGTCCACTGCTTCAGAGTCTTCACAAGGATGTAATCAAAGTGTTGATTTGGGCTGAAACCTCATTTGAAGACTTGAGTGGAGGAGGATCTGCTTCCAAGCTCCTATGGATGTTGGCAGGATTTAGTTTCTTATTCACTATTGGCTGGAGGCCACCCTAAGTTCCTGGCCATTGGCTCTCTCCACAAAGCAGCTCACAACATGGCAGCTTGTTTCATCAATGCTATCAAAGGAGAGAATCTACAGAAAAAGGGGAAAAGTCAGGATTTAATGTAATCTCTTCATGGAAGTGACATCCCATCATCATTGCCATAGTCTATTGGTTAGCCGCAAGTCCTAGAAACTGCCCGCACTCAACAAGAGGGGATTACACAGGGACAAATAGTCAGGAGGCACAGATCATCATCTTAGGATCTGTTCCACCTATATACATATATACACACAAGTCCTTTCTGCAGGAATTAGAGGTTTATAGTTGACAATCATTTGCTATCATAGGTCAAGTCGTCTTTATGAAGACACATGGGGAGAAGTTCTGTTTCAGTACTTGGTGTACTATTTCTGAAACACTGGTATATTTTATATTGACTTTTGTGACTTTGCTTTGGCGGCTGAAAAATTCAGGTCCAAATTTGCATCCTATTTCTATGACACAGAGACAAGCTTATAGCATACATCTCAAAGCACTGTTTAAGCCACATTTAGATTCATTATACTGTCCCATGCTTTTTTTTTCCTTTTCTCTGGTTTCTGTCTTTATTATTCTTCCATAGAGAATGTATTTCTTTAAGTCATCTCGATTTCTTTTAGAGACTTTAGATATGGATAAATATATAAACAAATGGCTGGGCACAGTGGCTCATGCCTATAGTCCAGCAATTCAGGAGGCTGAGGCAGAAGGATCACTTGAGCCAGGAGTTCACAACTACAGTGAGCTATGATCATGCCACTGCACTCCAGCCTGGGCAACAAAGCAGAATATATATATATATATATATATATATGTATATATATATATATATATATATAGAGAGAGAGAGAGAGAGAGACATATAAACAATATAAACAAATAAATTCCAAATGTTTTAATATGGACCTCTTAAAGAACAAATATTCTCTACACCTATAACACGCTGTTTTGCCAAGTTCAAACTTTATCTGATTTAATATGGCAAATCTTATAGGTTATATTATAGTTGATATTATAGATTCCTTTTGTTATTAAAATTTCTATTACTTCTCAATTTTCTAAATTTTAAGTATCTTTACCTTAAGATGAACCAATTTTAACATGACTTTGTGAGACAAATTAGTTCACTCACCTATAGCTCTATATACATCTAAAGGATATAGGAAATAAATCTGTTTTTCCTCTACTCAATAAAAGCTATAATTTTATGTATTCTGAATCAGTAGGGGAGATTTTATATTAAATTTTTTTTAAGTAAGGCCTTTGGGAGGTAATTAGGTCATGAGGATAGATTAGTATCCTTATAAGAAGAGGCCAGAAAAATAACTAATTATCTTTCCACACATGAGGATACAAGGAAAGAGAAGTCAGCAGTCTGCAGCCTATAAAAGGACCCTCACAAGAATTGGACCGTACTGGCACCCTGATCTCAGACTTCTGGCCTCCAGAACCTTGAGACATAAATTTCTGTTGTTTACAAGCCACCCAGTGTATGGTATTTTATTATAGCAGCCATAACTGACTAGGATGTATACGTATACCTATATACACTCGCAAATTCCAGAATTGCTAAATAGGAAAATTCACATGTAGTAAATGATAATGCTGATGGTTAATGTTATTTGGTTGTCTTCTAAATGCCCAATAATCATTCTAAATGAGAAACCAAATAATACTCTGAAGGTAGCTTGGTTAGGATGAAACTGGAAAATATTAGTTATTTCATTTGATGCATTAATAGTATCAAGCCAAAGGAGCCAGGTCTTTAGTGAAAAAGAGAATTAGGTAATGGGTAAATTATTATAAATGAGTATACTTTGGACAAAGATACCCAAGTACCTTTTTGGGTATGACAGCCTAGATTTTTAACTGATATAGGGTAGAGAAGTATTACTGTGACAGTGTTTCAGGAAAAGCAGGCTTGTTTTCAAGTGGCACCCATATATCCAGTTTTATAAGCTAAATTGTTTCTTAGAGAAGGTCCATAAATAAAAAGAAAATAATTCTTTTCCTATCTGACCCAAGGGAGAAAATACTGCAACTAACCTGGAGACTGAGTTTGGGCAGAGAAGAGTGGAGAGGGAATCAGGTGAGAAGGTGCTGGATTCAGGTGATGATAATTGCCCATTTCCTCCAGAGTTCTGCTTGGTGATAGGCAGGTACCACCAGGAGTGAATCCCAGTTACCCTCTTACTGCTCTCACCTAGCCCTACCAGTCTTATCTTAAAAACATATCTCAATATATGCACATCTTTCTCTACTCCTTGCTTTTGGTACTTCAGCCAGGCTGAATTTCTTTATTCTTTGAATGATCCAAGGTCTCTTTTTCCCATCATTCCCTCTACTTGAACGAATTTTTCTCTAGCTCCTCAGTGGATAACTGGGCCCCTGTCTCAGACCCCAGCTAAAATATCTCCTTGATGAGGCCTCTCTTGCCTTGTCTGTCTGATCCTAGGCCGCCTTTGCTGAATCCTCAACTGGGACTACAGGCACATGCCACCATGCCCAGCTAGTTTTGTTTTCTGCAGTTTGTTTTTTGGCTTTTTTTTAAATATAGAAACAAGGTCTTGTTATGTTACTCAGGCTGGTCTTAAACTCCTGGCCCCAAGTGATTCTCCTGGATCAACCTCCCAAATGCTAGGATTTCAGGTGTGAGCCACCATGTCCTGCCTAGACTTTCTTAATAATCCTACAAAATAAAGATGAAAGAGTGAAATCATATCTTATAATACAAGATGATAAACTTGTGATCAAATTTTATGATTTTTCAATTTGAGGTCATGAATGTTCAGCACACACTTTTAACCATGGTGATAAATTTTGAGAATAAGCTATTGAATGTTAGCTCTCCAAATGTTAACACCACCTGTTAAGACAACACTTATTTATTGCTTACTCTGTAATATAGAACATCATCTCCAGGGAGCTTCCGCAGTGTCTTGGAGGGTATAAGGCAAGAACGGAATTTATTAAGAATTGGAAATTGTGTGTAAGCTGGGTCTTTCAGTGGAGGAGTGAAAGGGAGGACTTGATTAAGATTGGGTAAGAACTGGACTGCTAGAAACACAAGGAATTCAGGTAACTTTCCACTAATGTAGACAGTAAAGTTTGTTTTGTTTTGTTTTGTTTTGATTGGGGGGAATGAGTTAAGTATTTTCAGTTTCATTGTCCAAGCAGTGTGAGGATAGATGCTTTTGGTTCTCAGGGTGAAGTCTGGTTCTCAGTAACACCATCTGGACCCTGTGCATGCACAATTAAACCAAACCAAGGGTTTAGGAACTAAATGGATTATCTTTCCCCAGCTCTTCAGGGCTACCAGGAATAACTTCACATATCGAATCTGATGAAGTAGAATGGTTTTAAATGGGCTAAAAATATGGACTCCAATCAAATCACTTTGCTACTCCTGAGGCACCCCTGAGGATAGCTACTTGCAATAGATTGATAAAAAGAATTCCATTAATATATATTAGTTTTTCAGTCTATTTAGAATAAAATGATATATTAACTTTTAAAATGTTTATTTGCTTTTGTTAGGTATAACCGTAAAACATAAAACTTCTACAGCAATGTAGTAAGTGGATAAACAGTCTGTCTAATATGATATGTGTATCTTTTAGTGCCTAATAGAGGCCATATATATTTTACTGCATAAAGTATACAGTGCAGAGTGACTTTTGATCCAGTTGCTCAATAAAGTCAATTAAACAATATGTTTAATTGATTGAATTTCCCCTCTTTAAAAAATAACTTTATTGGACTAAATATACCAAAATCTCAATTAGATATTTTGAAGTTACTTGTAGTCAGAAATCAGTTCATTCAATCTTCCATGTCAAAAAGTCTTACATATTTTTACAAGCACCCATAAATTCTCTTAAGATTAGAATTATTTAGGTTGAGCCACATGACATAATCGTTTCTGAGGGTGAAATTGGTCAAATTTTGCAATTTCATAGGGCGCACCTTAATAGAATTGGAGAGTCTTAAAAATTATATGGTGCAACCAAACTGCTATTGGAAGCTAAAGCTTATCAGAGATAAACAGCTTGCAAAACTCAAACAGTCTGCTTGTGGCCATACTTAGGGCCGAGAATCCAACCTTTTGACGTTTGCCCCATTGCATTCTGCTCATGGTTCAAGCCTTGATTTCCTGAAAACTTTTCAAAAGTAACATCTTTAAAAACAAGTATTGCATTTTTAATCAGCTAGACTGCTGATTCATTCAATATGTTTAACTTGGATATGGCTGCATTTTTGCTTCAGCTCTTAATTAATAGAATATTATTTCACAATAAAGCAAGATTGTCATGTCATTCCAACTGGGACTCACAAGCCCTTTGGGAAATTTATTTTGGAACATCTAATCTTTGCAGGAGACTCATTGTCCTTTAAGTAAGATTCACTGTGACCAAGCACATAAGAAGTAGTTTCTGTTAATTGGCTAATAATAGACACATATGACTCCATTAAAACTCATTCACAACTCTATTTTCAGCACTAATATCTACAGAGTATAGGGCATTAAAAACAATAGCACACCAAACTGAAACAAAATGATACTGTTCCCAAAATTTCTTTTATAAAGTTCATTTAATAGGTTGAAAATCACTGCATAATTCATAATACAGCCCTTTTTGTGAGAGTTAATGGGAATAGGGTTGTGCTTATTAGCTAAACTTACACTAAGCTCTGAGCTTGAGTTACAGGACAGAGCGTCAAATGCCCATAGCAGTATCCTCCACACCAGCAACATGGCCCTGTGGCTTCCCATGAGGGCGGAAGATGGTAATTGCTTCAAAAGGAAATGGATAGGCTCAGTAGCCTCCCATGCTCTTTGACTGCAAGTTCATAACTGCATTAGAAAAAAAAAAACAACCTCCTTTTTATGTCTACTATGGTTGTTCTTATCTGCCAACTTATAGCTCTCTAATGCACCATGTTTTAACTATCCATTATAATTTTTTTGATATTTTATGTAATAAAAGCCTTGTTAGGGACTTATGAGGTGGCAGAAAATATGAGTCTGAGGTGACAATAAACATATATTTCCAATTGAAGGTCTTGGACTCAATGAGCACAACTATTCAATATTGTAGCAAGCTATAACATTCACAGCAAAACATTTTATAATAGTAAGGTAATATCTGGGAGAAACTTCATTCTCCAAATCTGGAGATAAACAATACAATTGCTTGATGCCCCACAGTAATGCCCTATTCCCAGTTCTAAGGTGTGTTTGTGGTTAATAATTAAAAAGTCAATTTAAGGAAGTGAATTACACATATCATCTTTCAGGGTTTTTGCCTCTATCCAGCAACCAAAATATTTTCACTCACTCCCATATTTTTGAATTTGAAATATTTGCTTTTCTCTCTTCTTTTTTCTTTTTTTCTTTCTTGACCTTTCTTTCATGTATTTTATATGGGCCTGCTTTATACATAGATAGCCTGGTAGAATTCTGAAATATAAGATTTGTTGACATGGCCAATACCAGTCTTCCTCCTTTGTAAGAAGGAAAGAAGGATGAAAGAATGAAATGAAAGAAGGATGATGGCAAGAGAGCACAACAGTAATCACTTGTTCATTAATGTGCTCTGTATTGCCCTTCTTCTCTTCTTTGTCTCACTTTCTCAGACCCTTACAAATGCTTCCTAAAATTACATGCACCAAATAAGCCATTTACATCCAAATCTTTCACTCAGGGTACACTTCAGGGTAGACTCAAACTAAAAACTACATATGTACTGGATATAATGTCTTGTCCATTATATGTGTTGAAAGTATCTATTCCAATTTTATAGCTTGATTTTTCACTTATTGATGTCCTTTGATTGGCAGAAGTTCTTTATTTGAATGTAGCCAAGTTCATTAATCTTGCCCATTAGTGATAGTGCTTTTGCATTTTATGTAAAAAATATCTTCCTACAACAAGATCATAAAAATAATGCTGTATACTATATTCTAGAATTTTATTGGTTCACCTTTCATATTTAGATTTAAAATCCATCTGGAATTTATTTTTGGTTTTGGTATGAGGTAAGGATCAAGGTTGATCTGTTTATTCAGATCCAATGTTCCCAGTACCACTTGTTAAAAAGATGAATCTTTAGTAGTGCTTTTGCTATAAACCTAGTGTCCTTCTATACACTGGTCTACTTCTCAGCTGTCTAGTCTATTCCAATGTCTATCTTTGCAAAACTGTCTTTTTTCTCTTCACTCCTTTGTTGCAATAATAATTGGAATCCCAATCCAATGTAAATAAACTCATCAGGGTTCATTTCCACCTGGCAAACCTAGATTCCAATATTTCTTATTAAGCCCACTATCAAACATGCAGGTGAGCCTCATGTTTGTCAACTACAAAACCAATAAACATTCCCAGAAGAAAAATATCTCTAAATGCATGCCTCTATCCTCCCCCAAATATTGGCCTGGTAATTCTCCTATCTTGGTAGCAGTTCATTTAATTCAAGTGAACTATTTGTCCAGATTTTTCCATTGTCCTCGTTGGGAGGATTGTTCCAAATTACCTAGTCTGCCATTACCAGAGTCAGAAATATTTATAATCTTATTTCTCTATATAATACCCACATACTTAAATGTGTATTTCTAATTTTCTCACCTTTATACAGTCAATAGTTGTCTCCAGACTTTTTTGTGCAGCATTTTAATGCTTCAGTATATTATATGGGAATTAGTGCTCCTAGCTTTGTTTCCACATCACCCTTCTAACTCCCATCCAACATCAGCTTTACCAATGTAAATAGTTTTATATCCTGATGGTTACTATTGAACAAAACGACTATAGTCTTTAAATGCAAATTAAAGCATTCAGTTCTTAATGGTTTTGTAGCCCAATACATGGTTTACATTATTATATTTATAAATCTAATAATTTCAATAATTTTTGAAGAATATTATTGCTATTTGGTTTATTAAATGCCCCTAAATAGTTTTACATTAATTTAATAATATATTCAATTTTATTTTTTAAGGACTAACAATGAGGAATCATCAAACATATAATACCTTTCCAAGTTCTTAATTTTTTTCAATATAAGCATAACTTAAAATAAATAATCAATAGAATATAAATTTACACAAAACTATTAATAAAATAGTTTGATTTATTTTATTATTTACATCCTGAAAGTTAAATCTTCCCAGGGCTAAATTCACTAGCCATTTTTAAAAATTAACCATCTTGAGCAATTTGACTTTGCCTTTCCACATAAATATAGAGAAATATTCTCAGTTGGCTACAAGTTGTCCAACAAAAAGAGATTTTGCTAGGGCATTAGATATAAATTCAAGCATGAAGGGTGAGTTTTATCATGGTAATGAAAAACAACTAAGATTTATATATAGTCATGATGCCAGTAGAGACCATGACCTCAGACCATGACCTCCTATTAGGATGGTTTTAGAATCCATTTACCATGGATTCAATTTACAATTTAACTAATCCAGGTCTTATTTCAGTTTCTAATCTTCCTCTCAGATTACTTCACCACTCCATGGTTTCAGCTAATTTACTTTTTGTCTAATTTTATACTGAATTATTTTCAAATTATTCTATATGGTAGGGACCCATTTTTATAGATATTCAAATGGCATTGAATTCTCCATATTTTTCATGGAATTGGGCTATCCATTGGTTACACTAAGTTATACACAGCACAAGTTATATCTCTACCTTTATATTTCTGAGGTTGATAATATTTACACGCTGTTCTGTCACTATATTTAAATCTTCCATATTTATTTTATAGGTGACTTTAAACACTGAAAACTAATAAGTGGTGTTTGCACTATCATTACTATGTAAATATTTACTACAGAACCAAGTAATATCCTGGGATCAACTTTTCTTCTCTTTGCGCCAAAGGTCTCAATCTCTGTGCCATGTTAAGAGATTCCTAACATACTGGTCAAACAGGTATTGTTTTCTTACACTGCATTAGATCTTTAAAATCCTATCACAATTTGTTTTAAACTTGAACAAGGTATTTCTCATGTAGTTTTTTTCTTTTCTGGAACATTGGTTTTGTTTTTTCCCCTTGTGAGATAAGAAGCAGACAATATTTTCACCATGTTATAAAGCCTTCCAGGTCTTCAGTTGATTTTTCTGTTGCTAGGATCCATTCCATTACTTTTGTTGAAGACATTCTTCTTGGAGCCACCTGACTTCCTCTTCTATTTGAAAGAATTCCTCTCTCTCTCTCCCTGTCTCTCTTTCTCTCTCTCTCTCAGTTTTATTTTGATAAAAATACAACAAAGTATAAATAACAATATAAAAATCTCATGTCTCCTGCACCCAGAATTAAAAACTATTTGTCACATTTGTCTTATCTGTAATAAATTAAAACATGCTAGATATACATAAAACCTCATTTATTCTCAATTCCTAGTTCCATTCTCCTACTCATCCTGCTCATACACACAACCACTGCCATAAATTTAGTGTGTATTTTTCCAATTGATTTCATACTTCTCATAAAAATGTGTATGCATTACAAATATGGAACATTGAAGCCATGTTTTTCAATCTGTATTTAGTGAAGAGCTAGGTTTTTTAGTTTTTATTTTTGTAATTTCCACAATCTGTTGTAGATCATATATGATATATCATATGTGTCTGATACATCGCTTGAGCCACATGCAACTCACTAATGAGTTCAGTCACATTAATCTACATGTTCATTACTTATTAGGTGAACTTCACTGATTGGATGTCTTGGCAATACCAAATTGCTATAAAATTTCTAAACACACTCTCAATTTCTCATAAGGGACCATAATACAGTTCACAAACCTACACCAATCCATAGAACACACTTTGAATAGCAATGTGTAGAGAGTGCTATTTTTTAATTTACATTAATAGCTTTATATGAAATATATGATTTGGAAACTTGATTTTTTTTCATTTAGCACTATGTATTTTACCTAGTATATTCACTCTAATTTCTAATTATTATCTTATATAATAATATCTAATATTGATGTATAGTTAGGTTGTTTCCAGTATTTTTCTTTAACAAACAACATGATGACTCACTAAATATTTGAATGTCTCTTATGCTAGGCTCTATTACATGTGCTATCTATACGAGGAGATATAAGTCATTGACAATAAGGTCGTTGCTCTTTGGCTGTTTAAATTCTTATTTAGGAAAGAGAAAAAGTACAAATTCCTACAAATAAATGAACAATATTACTTCAAATAGTAATGTATCTATAACAACAATGCGATAATGGCTAGGGAGGGGAAGAAGATTTAGATTGGTTAGTTAGAGAAGGCCTCACAGTAGAAGTGATATTTGCATTAATAGTGATGACAAAAATAACCAGCCATGTAGATCTTGTGCAAACTCAGGAAAGTACAAGTGCAAAAATTGCAAGGCTGGGATAAACTCCCTATTCAGGTTTCCTATTGCAGAGACACTGAATTTTTCTACAGTTTATGCCTAGAAATGGAATTGCTGGGTCATATGGAAAGGACTTGTATAATTTTCAAGATCCTCTTATGTTGTTTTCCAAAGTAGTGTTTCCAAATTACATTCCTACCCTGTGGTCCTCATTTCCCCACATTTTATACAACACATGTTTAAAATTTTTTTCAATATGATATGAAATGTTATTTCAATGTTATATAAATTTACATTTTACTAGTTGTTTTAGGGTTTGAGCACCTTTTTATTTTTGGTAAGTGAAGGAGAGTCATAAAAGTTCTTTCTTCTATAAAGTGTCTTTTTATTTTCTTTGCTTATTTTCAGTTGAGTTGTTTCTCTTATTATTCAGGAGGCATTTGTTTTTTAAATGTAGTTTACTGAGGTATATTTATATAGACTAAAATTTGCCTGTTTTGGGTGTAGAGTTGAATAAGCTTTGAGAAATATACAACAATTTATCAAACACCACAACCAAGATATAAAATGTTTCCCTTATGCCAAAACAATTTTTGTGTCTATTTGCAACCAATCATACCTCTCCCCTCCCCCATCCCAGTCTCTGGAAACCACTGATAATTTTGTTTCTCTGGAGACTTTCGTCATTTTCCCCTGGGTCCTAACAATCTTCTAACAAAACTTTTGCCACCATTTCCTGTTGACTGACAAATGCCCTCAAGGGTTAGACCTACCTCTATGGGTTGGGTTCTCTTTTCTTGGGTTTTGGACCAATGCTAGATCCCTTAGCAGCTGGCTTTCTGCTAGGTTTGGCTAATGGGAAGCTAAAGCCCCACTTAGATAGCACCTCCTTTATTAATGGCTCTAGTTCTCACTGAGCTCCAGTAACACTTTTTAACACTTAGGCAGGCAGTTGATAGCTCTTTCTTAGCTTTTACTGGCTGCTTGCACAGAGTCTCAAAATCAGCAAGAAGCAAGAGCTCAGGGTCGTCTTCGTTCTTGTTTGAGCATGCTCACATCCATGTACATGCCTGTGGCCTTTTAGAGTCCCAGGAATATGTTAGAGATTTTCAAAATGCCTGTGGAAATCTTGTTCACCTGATTTTCCTTTTCAGCTTTACAGTTAGTCTATTGTTTGCCTCAATAGTTATTCATGCCTCAGACGCACATGACGTTAAGCAATAGCCTGTAATTGTTTTTGACAAAAACTTCCAGAGAAGAGGCTATTTGTACTGGTGAGCTTTGACTGAGGTCTAATAAAGACAACCTTACAAGTGGGGTCTCCAACTGGACCACCAAACAGGACAAATAATGGCAATGCTTTGGCAAGTAGTCTTTAAAGCTCTACACACTCCCCCCAACCCTTCCAGTTGCTGCGTGGCTGCTGGTTTTCACTGATGGCAGATTATTGGTTTTCAAGGCTATGCCAGAGTGGGTGATCAGAAGATGGGACTATGATAAATTAAAACATCACAAAGCCCTCTGTTCTTATTGAGATCCAGCCACTTTCCTTGAAAAAAATACACTCCACATTGCTGCAAGCCTATTATTAATTAGATTTATTAATTAAAGCTCTGAAAATTTTAACATATTTTTGCTGGTTTTCTCATTGCTTTTATGGAGGAATTTACAAGTTTTTAATCTATCATTTTCACTAAAATCCTACAAATCATTTTTAAATTCCCCAACTATCCAGATAATTCAGGTTAAAAAATATTGCTTCACCCTAAACTTCTTTGATGATTGATAAAAAGAAGGATTTCCCTCCCCTTCTAGGCATAAATCATTATTCTGATTGATTATGCTGCCTAAAATCTCCAGTTAATAGTTAACTGTGCACCTGGCATGAGCTAAATAGTTCATAGAGATTGTATGTGAAGTATGACCCCTTTGGAGTTATAAAAAAAAGAATATAAATGCTACTTAAAAATATTAATAGAAATTATGTGCATAGTTGTTTCTTGAATAAGAGCAAAACCTAACTGATGAAATTATTTCTTTGTCCTAAAAATCCCATATTCTGATTTCAATTGACACTTTTTATTAACTAGATACATCAAAATAAGTCATGTGTTGAAATTATAAATATGCTAAATTTTACACTGACTTACCTCTGAATTATTAGAAATTAAATAAGTTGTGGTTTAATGAATGTTTTTCAGGCAACACCTCTTATTGTAGTGAACTGTGCCAGTATCTTCTGTTTACTTCCTTGCCCTGTTCTGGTACTTAAAGCCATCACATGATAAGTTTTATGGAAAAAAAATAATTAATAAGAGTTTTAATTTTTGTATGTTTCCAAAGCCTTTAGGTAACCACAATGACACTTGCAACGCACTCTCCATTATTTCTTTCAATGTACTTGATATGGCCTAATTCACAAAGCAGACTCTCATAAATGTGATGTATTTCAGCAAAATACATTCCATGATGTATTTTATCATAATTTATGAACAATTCCATGGTTGGAAAGAAGTTACGCTTACAGTCATTTTACAGCCTCCCACATCTTCAGATGTCTTTGATACTAGTGCTTTTTGAGAAATTCTGATACTAAGTGTTATTTGACTTAGTAGAAAAGATCAAAAACAGCAGGCTATCTGAAAGAATCAGCGTTAATTTCCTATCTTCTTGTTCTTTCTTAGTGTATCTCATTTTTTCCTTGTTATGTGGGGGACTTTTCTGGAATTGAGAACCTAGTTTCTCATGCTGAAAATATGGATGGAGGTCATGCTGGAAATATGGATGACAGAAAAAATGTGCTAATGCTGTCAAATAATCAGTAACCACAACAAGAATGCAATTAAGCACAGACAAGATGCATTTCCATCTGACTTTTAAACCATATAATTATGGGATAATTCTGGGAAATTATAGTTTGCTGGCAAACAAGCTGAGTTTTCAGTTCCTATGGTCAAAATGCCAAAGATAGATCATGTATTGAAGAATTGAAATATTGAAAGGAATTATTTCCTCACTGGTTGCTTTCATAACCTCACGTATTTGTTGTGGTTACAAGGTAAATACTTGAAATCATTTTTAGAAGGTGTGGGAGCTTTGGAGTGAAGAAAGGCTGCATGATTTTGCCTATAATGTCATGCTAATCTCTGTACAGCAATGTCTAGCAATTCAGAAGATGAAACAGCAGCAAAACCTCCACTTCAAGTAGCAGATAAAGCCTAGAGTCAGAGGGAAGGGCAAGAGTCTCAGGAAAGAGGTAAGCAAATAAAATTAGCTCTAAAATAAACATAACTTAGTTTAATAATATGTAATATCACTGCCAGATTAAATATTCAGAGAATTTATCAACCCTGAAAACTAAAGGAAATGTTCTCTTGCTAAAGGTCCCTAGGTCCTGGAAACACTCTCTTCTCCGAATTTCTTCAGTAAACTCCAGAATTTCCTGATGTAAGCAGTGTGGGATCATGAAGTTGTCTAATAAATTACAGAGATGATTGACAGCACATTAGAATTAAGGGGTACATTTCACCTGTTCTTATCAGTTTTGAGGCTTTGGCAAAAATTCTAAAACAATTAGAACAGTTCCATTGCACATTCTGTTAAACATACATATATATACCCCCATGATGATAATAGTGAGACAATAATTATAGTGGTCCAGACAAGGAAGAATGGCAACTTGAACTAAGTTTCTGGAGATATAAATAGACTTGGACAGAAAAAGTTCCATGAGCTAATGAGAAGAATGTATATTTGGCTTTATTTGGGTGGAATGTTCTATAGATGTCTATTAGACTCATTTGTTCTACAGCTCTTTTTAAGTCCATTGTTTCTTTGCTTATTTTCTGCCTAGAAGATATGCACAGTTCAGTCAGTGGAGTGTTAAAATCCCCAGCTACTATGGTATTACTGTTTGTCATGTTATTTAGATCAAACAGGGTTTGCTTTATGTATCTGGGTGCTCCCGTATTGGGTGCATAAATATTAAGAATTGTTAGGTTTTCTTGCTGGATTTTTCCTTTCACCATTATATAGTGACCAAAGATGACATAGAATTAACATCTATTTTTAAATTATCTAGGTAATAAAATGGATTTATTTTGGGAAGCAGAGGGAAAAAAAAAAGTTGATTCCTATATTTTTGACATGACTAAATGGATAAATAATGGTCCCATTCACCATATTAAAAATAATAATAAAGATCGTATTTGATGTAATGAGGTCATTAGACTGATGTTGGACCTTTAGAGTTTGAACATATTCTAAGGGAAGATATTCAGTGTATAGTCCAGTATATATCTGGAGTTCAGAAAAGAGATATGGGCTAGAAAAACAAATCTGGGAATTATCAGCAAATAGATACAAGATAATTGAAGCCATGGATAAGAGTAAGACTTCCTAAAATAAGGGTATGAAGTAAGAAAAGAAGGTCCACAAATGATATTCAAGGATCTCCAATAATTTTTGGCCAATATGAGGAGAATGTGCCCCCAGTGAAGATGGGAGATAAAATGCCAAAAAGGTAGGAGGGAAAACCAGAAGAGTGTATGATCTTAGTAACAGAGAAATACATAGGCAGTCTTCAATGATGTCAGATGGTGGCAATATATTTATAAAGAACTAAAAGTGTCCATTGCATTTAGTAACATGGAGGTAGGTGACTGGTGACCTTAGCCAGAGTCAGGTTGGAATAAGTGAAGGAATGACGATATTTAATTACTATCAGTAAGAATGTCATTGAGAGGCAAAGTGTTAATATTTAAGGAGGAACAGTATAACCAACAAGGGAAGTGTTTTTGGAAGGTAGAAGAAAATCAAACAAAAATGAAAGAAGAAGCCTTAAATAAGAGGTAGGAGAGGGGAAAATTCAAATATAACCAAAGGGAAGAAAAAAAGAATGGGCATGAGTTATAGTTAATTTTACATGTCAACCTGCTTGGTTGCTCAGATATTTGGTTAAACATTATTTCTGGGTGTCCCTGTGATGGTGTTTTGAAAAGAGATTAGCATTTGGGTTCATGGACTGAGTAAAGCAGGTTGCCCCCCCCCATATAGGTGGGCATCATCCAATCCATTGAGAGCTTGTATAGTACAAACTCTAGAGGAAGAGAGAATTCTCTCTCTTCACTTGACTGCTTGAGCTGGGACATCAGTCTTTGCCTGCCTTTGGGACTGGGACTTACACAATTGACACTCCTAGTTCTCAGACATTCAGACTTGGACCAGAGCTACACCACCAAACTTCCTGGGGCTGCAGCTTGTAGATGGCAATTGTAGGACTTTTCAGCCTCCATAATCATGTGAGCCAATTCCTCTTTTGCTGTGTGTATATATAGAGATAAAAAAATATACATATACACATATACACACACATATACATACACACACATATCCATTCACAGGAGGAAAAACTAAATTTAGGGGGGAAATAATAATGAATGCTGACTTTACATGAGAAACAATACAAACCACAAGACAATGGAACAGTATCTTTAAACAGCTAAAAAAAAATTATTTTTTAAATCACTGCTAAACTAAAACTCTATAGTCAGTAGAATAACCTTCAAATATGAAAGTGAAGTGAAGGCATTTTCAGACTAACAAATCAGAGAGACTTCATTGCCAGCAGACTGGAACTATAAAAACTGTTAAAAAAAAATAAGAAGAAAAATGATAATAGATGGAAACACAGATCTACAGAAAGGACTGGAGATCACTAGAAATGACAAACATATTGGTAAATATGAAAGATTTTAATTACTATTTTTTTAAAAAATTAATTATCTGTTTAAAGAAAAAATAATAACAATCCACTATGGGAGTTGTAATATGTATAGAAGTAAGACATATAATAAAAGCAACACAAATACCAGATATTAAGTATATTCCAGATGAGTTAACAACAAATGTTTAAATGAAGACTCTAAAGATTTTAGAAGCATATACAGAATACTATTTTTCATGAATGGAAGTAGGAACACATTTCTTAAATGAGACCAAAAAAAACAAAAAACAAAAAGGGCATGATTGATAAATTAAAGTATACTGAACTAAGTAGAACAGGGCATTGTAAACTAAAATAAAAGACAAATAATAGACCAGGAAATGATATTTGCCCACAGATTGCAAAGAATTAGTACTTAGAATATATAAAGAATAATGATCATAACCACACCCCATACGTTGCACATCTTACTCATTATGTTTGTATATACCCATCCCCTCAGGGGGAGGGGGGCATGGGGAATATACATAACCGTAATATTTGTACCCCCATAATATGCTGAAATAAAAAATATATATATAAAAAAAAAAAAGAATAATAATCAAGTCAATAAGTAATCAAAGAAGTGATCCATGTCAGATAAAATGACCATTATTCAGGAAGAGGAAACTAAAATTATTATGGCCAAGAAATTTTCTTTCTAGAGACTTTCACACACATATGCACAAGAAACTTCACAGGAATATTCACTGCATCATTGTTGATAAGAGCAAAAGCTGGCATAACCTAAATTCTGACTAATCAGGGAAGAAATAAATACATTTTATATATTTATATGAGGGAATAATTCACATAATTAAAGTAAACATTAAACAGTAACAATAACATTTGAAAGTAAAATAAGTACCAAAACTAAGTTGCAAAATGATAAATATAGAATACTATTTATAAGTTTAAAACAAAACAAAACTTTGTTTATGAATGCATACCTATGAATGTTTACAACCTTGTATGCAGTGTATAGATATTTCACATTGATAAATATAATCCACAAGGTTGTGCTACTTTCAAAGACAGAAACTAGTCTCATTTATCCTTATTTCCACAACACAGAATGCAGACTAGGCATTCAATAAATATTTGATAAATTAATTCATGAATAAAATTCATATTTCATGACTCTGAACTCCAGTTCTCTTAGTATTTATGTGATATCAATTAAGGTCTTTTGTAAACATGCATTATGTATTGATAGAGGAAAATTAGCTTATCCTCAGAGTAGCTAAAAACAAACAACTACCAAAAACTTTGCTAATTTTGTCTTTCTAAAAAATCTCAAATTATGGATGACATGGCAGTGTTCCTTCTCAAAAGACCATATATTTTTAAATATTGATCTTCAAATAACTATGTTTCTATTTACTAAAAGGAAAAAGAACGTCAAAATCCCAGGCTGTTTTTATGTATAATTCTAACATCTTTTCCTTTCTTCATAAAGTCCTAAAATCATGCTGTTCTCCAGATGCCAGTCCCAAAACCAAGTCTGACTCATTAATAGTTTACTCAAGAGAAGCCCGGATTTTCACAAATCCAGAGAGACAAAAGTCACTTTAATACATTTCTACATTCTTAACTGTGTTCATGATCATTGTAAAGAAAATCCATTTAGTAATTTTCTACCTTTTTTTGTTGTTGTTGTTCTGCTATACCTCTTATGTAAGTATGTACAAAAATACTTCCATGTTATGCCTAGCAAGAGGCAAACAGCAATATATCATATTTTCCAGCTCACATTTTAGTTTCTCAAGAACTTTTATCCCAAGTGGAAAATATATACTAACTAATGAGTCCCCCTAATCACTCTTAATTCTGTCTCTTCCACTTATATCACCAGAAATTTATTGTAGATCTTTAAATTTGCCCATGTTAATCTGGGCCCGAAACATTATGGGGGCAAAGAACAAGACCTTTACTGTTTCACATTCAGCTCTCCTCAACTGGGGTACTGAGATGCACAGGTGTGTGACAAGTGAGTTTTAAAAGGGGATTAAGAACTATAGAATATAGTTTGTGCATTATCCAAAACCTATATTATCCAAGCAGTAATTCGACTGTCTGAATCTATATTCACCCAGGACGGTGTTTCATAAGTAAGCAGATGTATTACAGTAGAAAATGACAAAGAACCACATTTGCCAGGTAAATCTCAATTGCTTTGAGATCTCTTAGTGTAGTCCCATCAGGAAAAGTTAGCCCAATAGAAAAATGTCTCTCTTTTCATCTTAGACAATGTCAAATTGTAAATTTATTACATAGACTACCAATAACTGTCCAATGTCTTCCTAAATTATGTAATTTCCCTTTCAATTCCTACAAAAATAAAGTTCATGACTAATGGGATAGCATTGACCTTTTTCTCAAATCATAGTCCAGAATTTAGTGTTCCTTGCTAATCTAAGAAGTGAGTATAGAATATGCCCACGAGTTCTCCTTGGCCAGTTGTGATGGGGTGAAGGTATTCCATCATCATTAGACGTTGAGGCTAAACCAAGCACATGTAGTAATCTAGTATGCACACTCTAGTCTCTTTGATGGTGGCCTGATTTGGGATAAGAAGTGGCTTAAAGAATGGTCAGAGAACTAGCAGAGAGTTAAATTGTTCAGTAGATTTAATATATATCATTTTCACTTGCATTATGCTGACTTCCAAGGCCAGTCCTCCAAAATCCTCTTTTTCTCCTGAAATCAGCTTATGCAAAAAGGAGATGTTGCCTCCTGACCCAGACTGTTCACCCTGACTGGTCCTCATTCATTTCCCTAGGATCTTGGAATGGCCATGGGATGACAAAGTCCTAAGAGCCAAGGCCTGAGGATGCCCAACATAATGGTTGATGGGAGTAAGTGAGAAAATGTGGTGATGTTTTCTATGTGGAAAGGAGAAATAAAGGTCAATTTCCACTGGAAAATAATTTTAAAATATAGGTTTCAATTCAAATTGCTCAAAAGCAAATAATTCTGATGCATGGTTTTGCTTTCCTGATGTGTTTTTCTCCAAAGCCTTCAAACCCAGAGCACATAGCACCTCTTCTGTGAGCCTTTCCTCAGTCCCTGCTAGGAGACTCAGTCACCTTCTGCTCTAGATTTCCAAAATCATTGCCCATCTTTCTTAGTATGATAAGCTTGTGTGATTATGTGCTTACCAATGTGTTTGAATAGGCAATAGGTTCACAAACTGTAAAAGATTTGGTAAAGAATGGGCAGTTGGTGAGGAGCTTATCAATTTTAAAGGTAAACCATGAAGCCCCATCACCAGAACCAAATGAGCGTATTTTTGTTCAAGCTATATCCAAATGGGACATACAAAAACCATTCCTTGCAATAGTGAATTGTGCTGCAATAAACATTCGGGTGCATATGTCTTTATAATAGAAAGTCTTATGCTCTTTTGGGTAGATGCCCAACAATGCTATTGCCGGGTCGAATGGTATTTCTATTTCTAGCTGTTTGAGGTATCTCCAAATTCTTTTCCACAAAGGTTGCACTAATTTGCAGTCCCACCAGCAGTGTAAGAGAGTTCTTGTCTCTCCACATCCTCACCAGCATTTGTTGTTTTGGGATTTCTTGATATAGGCCATTCTTGCAAGGTCTTGAAAACAACCCAAATGCCCGTAATCCAGGAATGGATAATTAAAATTTGGTAGATGCTCACAATGGAATATTACTC
>VBSM01003039.1:1916354-1935082 GCA_008086735.1 Cheirogaleus medius | reverse complement strand
CTTGAAGCTCTGGCACGGTGGGGTGGGGGAGGGGTGACAGGGGCAATATATGTACCCCCAACAATACTTGTACCCCCATAATAAAAAAATAAAAAATAAATAAATGAATAAATAACCATTCCTTCTTTTTTATTTTTGGCCTACATTTTTCAGGTGGCAGAGTTTTCTCACCAGACTGACATTTACTAAACAACTGGTGTCAACCTTCACCTTGTAAATAAAATATAAACTTAGTTTTGAGCAAATTACAGGAGATATAATAACTTCATTTGTTCAGATGAGCTACCCAAATCACTGAACTGGCCACTTTAAAAAAACACTTTCCAAATAATGGACTTGTTAAATAGCAAATGTCAAAACCATATTTTTAATGTGACTAACAGACATTTGAAGCAAATATTTGAACCCAGTGGAATGTTAATCTAATATGAGTATGCTTATGCTAGCATACAGTAAATCTAGATGAAAAACATGACATTTTTCAAAATAATAATCTCATATAAATATGCTTGTGCTAGAAATGCTAAAATTTAGATGGGTGACATTTTCTTAAATGATAAGCTATGCATATTTTACATATATGTGCAAAATTTCATGTAATTTAAATGTATTTTAAATCTTAATCTGATTTCAGGATTACAGTGTTTTGAGTAGTAGCCCTCAGCCTGAGCCCAAATCTGTAAAATAGCAGTAAAAACACCTGCTGCACTGGATTGTTTTAAGGATTATATTAGATACCATTTGCACAACCCTTAACTCAGAATCTGACCTATAGCAAGTGCCCAGTAAATGAGAGTGTCATTGTTAATATAACTTCCATTGCTTTGCATACATACTTTCCATGAACTCTTACTGGAAGATATTCCCAGATGCTTGTTATATTCTGTGCACTCTAACCTTAGAAAAATAATGCATTCTCTTTCATTGCAGTTTGTGTCATTTTACTTACCAAGTTAAGTTCAATTTATCTTTTATCATCGTACTACAACATTCTCAACTTAAGTATGTTTCTTCTACACAGTTCTTGTCCTCCTACCACTCAGTAGCATTATAATTCTTTATCAGATAAGGTGCCTGGCTTCACTAGTTTCCTAAATTTTCTTTTTCAAGAAACTTCATGTCCCCCAAATCTTTAGGGATTCCTAAAATATCTATTTACTGATTATATACTATCAATTATTTTTATTCAAAGACTTTCAGAAAAAGACTGATTAAAGAAGTAAACTAACTTATTCTAGGAGAATCTTGGGTTATCTTGACCTTGAGTTCAACTTCAGTTAAAATTTTTTAGAGCCAAAAAGAAGTTCTTCACTCAATAATCTCAAATTTCACTAGGGAGCCTTATCATCAATCCAGTTAAGAATTTCTTTGATCCCCAGTCAGTCTGTCTAATCTAATGTTTTGGAAAAGATATTTTGCTCTCAGTTCTGGAAGACTTATTTTCTTACTTTTGGTGAGAAAAAAAAATGTTGAAGGCCCCAAAGACTGAGACAAATGCTGAACAAAGCCCTACATCCAGATTGTTGTTCTGATAGCCTGGTTATTCTTTCTTGTCTACACTTGGTTTTCACAACTCCTCCCTCCGTTTCATCCCTGGTCCACTGACTTTAGAAAAGCAATCACAATCCTACCTTGTATCATGTGAGAGATTCACCTTCTTGCATTTTTACCCTTAGGAAAGAGTTTTTGTTATCTAGTCTTGGATGTGGAGTTGTCAACTCAAAAAATATAATAATAATAATTTTAAATGGGAGTGGACACTTCTGACTCTTGGGAGGAGAAAAAAAAATCTTTAGATATCTTGGTAAATGGGAACAAGCACGAGGATGAGATAAAAAGAGAACTGCTTCCCTGGACATAGTGCAGACTCTCTTTATCAGCAGTAATTACAGAGTTGTGGCTCTAGCTGGGCAGGTTGGGGTGGGGCTGGAGGACCTCCCCTGGACCACAACCATACGGATTCCTCCTGATAAATGCAGATCTTTCTGCAGCAACTAATTCTCTTCATTTGTACTTTTCAACTGGATTCATGGCCCTCTTTCTCCTCCATTTTTAAGAAGTGTTGGCAGTGGTACAGCAAGCAGTGAGTGAAAGTCACCAAAGTCCCACTGGGGCTCTAAACAATTGCAACAAACTGTGGGGTCTTGAGCACATCATTTCCCTTTCTTGACATTGGCTTTATTTAACTTATAATGACTGTGTACCTCTGGCTTTCTATCCTTTTGTTTTTTTTAATTTTCTTCTGAAGATCTCAGCACAAGCACACTGTATTTGTAATTGTTATTTTAAAACTATACATACAGAGACCCATGTATACACAAACCTTAAACCCCTCTATTAGTGAACTGTCAAAATACTACCAAAGGTGAAGACAGCCTTCATAGTTGATGGATGTGCCTTTAATTGTGATCCTCAGTTAACAGATCACGTACATGGATATTGGAATTGCAGCTCAGGAGCATAAAGATCCACCTCGGAACAGTTAAGATGGCACATTGCTGGGCACTTGGTAGTGTCTATTTTATGAATTACCATGTTCATGTGGTGTTGTCAGCAAGGCTCCCATTATTATTTACTCCTCAGTATTCGAGGCTAAACATCAAAAGAACCAAAGCACCAAAATGTCAAGTCCAGGGAGGAAATGTTTCAAGAGAATTTATTTTTGTACCAATTTAACTTTTCTCTGAATTTCAAGAACAAGGGTGTGGGCCTGACATTAGACCAGTATGTTAAATGGGATTCATCCAGTTCTAATTACAACTCCCTGTTACAAGGCCAAAGGACGCCATGGTACTCTTGGCACGTGTAAGTTATTGGCCGGACAGATTGTACGAAACAAAGAAATCTCCCTAATTATAAATGATTTTTTAAAAAAAACCCTACACTACAACTCTGAGGTATAAAGGATTTGCGAGAAGAGCGAGGAGATGAGACTCTGGTTATTCATCACACTTCTATGGTATATTTCTTCTAAAGAACTTAGAATGCCAGGAGTTTGTCCTATAGTAGTTACTTATGCACAGTTTTTTAATTTATTTTTTTTTTCTTTTGCAATCTCTTTCCTTCATTTATTCAATGAAAAACAGCTGAGGAATAGTTTTATTAGTTCTGGGCATATGACTAGTAATTTCTGGAGTGGCTGTTTTCAGAACCCATTCCAAGCAAGTCATCTTTTTGAGTCTTGCTTCTTTTCTGCTTGCTAAATACAGCATTGGTCTTTCTCTTTGCTATTGTTTTGCCTATTTTTTAATTTGTTTTAGTCATGATTTGATTTGTTTTAATCTTATGATGGGGGAAGAAACAACTAAAAATCTGTGAATTCATACATGTGAAGCCTACTATGTGCAGAGAGCTGAGCCAGTGAGTTTCCCACACAAAAAGAAAGGAGAGCCAGACATTGCACAATAAGTGACAAGGGTATTAGTTTCAATAGGAGTTCAGGGAAAAGAAGAAACTTCACAATGTCTTGTCTACTATGCAGATAATGTCAAAGCTGAGGGGACAGGCTCATCCAGGGGTTAAAACTTTCCCTGAAAAGCCTAATAAGGAACAGGGACTTTGAAATAATAGTGTGGAAGTTTTCAGGATTGTACTAAGCCCCCACAATAGTCTGGATTAACCAGAACTTTTTATTCCCTCCAACTCTGCTCCATTAATCAAATGAAGGTGTATTTTCCCAGCTAGAATGCCTTTTCTCCTTCTAAGAAGAAGGGCTTTTGAATGTCAAAAGTTCTGCTGTCAAGCTCACTTACACTTATAAGCATAGGAATAAGAAAGTCTTGCTAACCTGAAGAGTCTCTAAGGCCACAGAATTAAAAGAAAAGCGTACAACACCCATTAAGACATTTATTATACTAATGTGTTTTAAAACAGATACTGAGAAGAAGGGAGGCTATTTTTAAATTTTTCCAAGTCCATGAGGTTTTGGGGAGCATGACATGCTGAGAGCACTCCCTGGGGATCTGAACCTCACAAGGAGAAATGTGGTCAGGCCATGTAACATGGGATTGAGGGGCTGCCCATAGGCAAAAGGTTGTAGGTCAAAAAGCATGAGTTGGGAAGTTGAGCATGACACCTCAGGCAGCCTACCATGTTTCAAATGAACCATGATTTGCAACTGAGCACTCCATCATGGTTGACTGTTTTAAAGCATCATTCCACTTAGAGAAATGCTTATCACATTTGCCTGGTTTATTAACCAATTTTGAACTCTGGCACTTGGGTTGCAAACAATGACAACTTTATCTCTAAAAGAATATAAAATGCAAGCTTTTGTATCAAATAGTAGAAAACAAATAAAAAAGAACAGATTCCCTAGAGCAGTGTTTCTCCAAGTGTGGTTCCTAGGTCAGCAGCAGCAGCAGCTGGGAACTTGTTAAAGATGCAAATTCCAACAGAATCAGAATCAGAAACTAAGAGGTGGGTCCAAATGATCTCTGCTATAACAAATCTTTCAGCTAAGGTTTGAGAACCATTGTTTAATAAACAAGTAGGAAACACCATACTTAAAAGTTCAACTTTTGAGAGATCAAGATTTTAAATCAATCTGTAAAGAATGTACTGTGTCTTTAGTCTGTTGCTGTAAAAGGTATAACCCTTGGCCTGAAGGAGCAGTTTTAGCATACTGCATACAAAACGATTAAAGAACAAGTCAAGAAGGATATCATCAAGAAACCAAACCAAATGTCCAGGGAGGCAGGAAAGAGATAAGGGCAACATGAGCTGGAACATCCAGAAAGACTAGACAGAATGCAATGGGGTCCTGATAGGAAACTTGCCTGATACACAGCATTTCCAATTCATGAGAGTATATGTACTCCACTTATCCAAGAAAAAGACCAAAAAATATGACTCTCTGCTCCCCATCACAGCCATAAGGGGTAGAAAATGGCCCCTCTAGGCACAGATTGAGGACCCTCTTCAGTCTGCACTTTCTGTCCTGGATGTAGCAGAGTTTACAACCAGCCGAGTAGTGAGAGCTGGACACCCTCCTGGCTGGGGGGCCTCAGGCAATAGCTGGTAACACTCTCTTCTAGAAAAACTCCAGGTCTGAGAAGGACTCTGAGAAGACTGAAAAAAGTATGCTGAGGATGCTTTTAGTCAGAGCCCATTCAGAGTTTCACAGCCAGCACTTGGACTGTGTTTAGATTCCTAAACAAAATAGACAGAGCAAGACGGACAAAACTTCTACACCCCTGAGTGGGCAGAGCTCTGAGCCAGGACCAAAAATTCACCCAGTGTGTGGGAACATGGCCCAGCCAGCCCTGTTTCGAATCCGCTCCCAGGCAGGGGCAGGCAGGGGCAGTCAGGAGCGTGCTGTGAAATGCATGCTGGCCCCTCCCAGCTTCCCACTCAAAGGTTAAGGAGCCACCCTAGTTTCCTTGAATCGCCCACTGTGAATTGTTAAATGTGAATCTAACCAAATCCTTTTGATGTTACTTATGTTTTTACAAACAGAGGCCTGGGATTCAGCATTCTGTAGACACTACTTCCTGGATCGTAGTGGGCTTTTGGACTGACAATCCCATACCACAAACATATGTCAGTTCTTGATAGCAGAGAAAGGGAGTCATGCCTTCCCTTAATGTTTTCTAAAGTATGGATTGTTGACCATCTATATAAGAATCCCTCAGATTCTTGTTAAAAATACAGGTCCCCAGGTCACATCCAAGACAAACACAGTGAGAAATGTGTTAAGGTGGAGCTCGGGAATCTGCATTTTTAACAAAATTCCCAGGTGATTTGTATGTCTATCAATATTTAAAACATAGTTAGTTGGCTTAATAGTCAAATCAACTTTGCACAAGGCCCATCATAACCATATGCATTAATTACTAGTATGTGCTTTGTCTTGGCAATGATACAACAATGAGAGAGACAGAGAGATTATTTTGATGAAGATCATAAACGGGCAAGTGCAGTAAAGGACAAAAGAACTGAAATGGGGCAAAAGAGAAAGCAAAAAGGAAGCTATATTAGTTTCCTGTGTAACAAAACACCACAAAATGAGAGGCTTAAACAATAGAAATTTATTCTCTCACAGTTATGGAGGCAGAAGTCCAAAATCAAGGTGTCAGCAGAGGCACGCTCCTTCCAAAAGCTCTAGGGTAGAAGACTTCCCTTGCCTCTTTGAGCTTCTGTGTGGCTCTCGACTATTCTTGATTTGTGTCATTGCTCTCAGCTCTGCCTCTGTGGTCATATTGCCTCCTCCTCTTCCCTGCATGTCTTCTCCTCTGTGTCTCTCTCTGACAAGGATACCTGTGATTGCATTTTGGGCCCACTGCCTATCCAGGAGAAGCTCCTTCTTTCAAGCTCCTTAATTTAATTGCCTCTGCAAAGACCCTTTCTCCAAATGGGGTCACATTACAGGTTCTGGGAATTAGTATGTGAGGCCTTTGGGAACTGCCATTCAGCCCACTATAGAATCAAAGACAGAAAAGAAATTTTAAAAAAAGTGTAAGGGAAGAAAACAGCAGCTTCCCTGCCTTTGGTACATTTAGCCTAGTTAGCCAGGAAGGCTAGGGTGTTCTGGATTGCAGATGAGACCTGATACCAAAATAGATTGAAATTTAAATTAATAGAAAAAATATCTCTATGCCCTGTCCTCTTCATTGGCATGCTTCTGTGTTCTACATGACACTGCAGAAGGCCAGCTCCTCTTCAGGTCAATAATGATTTAGCCAAAGGAAAATTACAAGCTGGAAAGGGTAAGTACAACTAACCAGAAGCAATGTTATTAGCCTGAGTAAGAAGAGTTCTGGAAATGTGATGTCCACATAGTAACAAAACATTTATCAGTGTGCACACCATCTCCCTCATCCTTGGAGAGACTTGGGGGAGAGGGTACCTAAAAAGAAAACTTCACCCTCTTATATTTGCCAAATCTTCTAGTCTTAGAAAGCACGCTAAAATCATGTGAGCCAGGCAATAAAATTTCATCATCCAGATCATATGTTTTATTTGCAATAAGAGCCAGTAACACGTGGCATAAATTATTTTTGAGTAGGGTAAATTGTTTCAGAAGTGTAGGAAGCCACGATTTAATTCATGTCTAAGACAAAAAGAACTTCAGGAAGTGCCACTTAAATTATCTGATTCCAAAAACCTTGCCAATGCACAGGAAGTCGCTGTAGAACACAAATGGAAAGTCATGTACTATCAGCGCATTGTCACATGTGACTCACTCCTACTAAAGTATGCATAGCCTAAAACATAATTCTTCAGAATGCTGCTGCTTTAAATTTAAAAAATCACACAACAGAATTTCCTGTGTATTGAATATTAAATCACATTTTAGACTTCACCAGTGCATGTAAAGGGAGAGAGAATCTTGTGCCCAAGAGAGCCTGTTGAAATTGTGAAATATCTTTGATAACTTTCTGGAAACTACGGAGAGGCCCTTACCAGGAAATCCCTGTCCCTAAACACTAAACACTGGCAAGTCCTACATAAGGTTCACCACCTCCAGCATCAAGAGGGCAAGGCCAGCAAACTGCAGCTAGCAAAACCGATCTTGGAGAATTAGTCTCACACTAACCTAGTATTATGAAGAAGAATTTTTTCTTATCATTTTTTAAATTTGATGCATCCACACCCACCTAAAAACAGAATCTTACTGCTAATAATACTAATAACAACTCCTTACTGAGAACAAGTGATGTCTCACTCTTTACAAGTTGTTTGATTTCACTTCCCAATGTTAAGAGGTAGATGATGACCCCAATTTTACAGAGAATGAAATGTAAACTCACAGAAGTAAAGCAATTTGCTCAAACACATACAGTTAGTAGGGGAGAGCCAGATTTCACTTTCAGTCTATCTAGCACCAAACCCAAGCTCTTTGCCAACATAGACTCTTCTCTTTGACTCCCACTGAAGTGATTTCTTCCTCTGCCAAATTGTCACTTTGAATTGTTGCTCATTTTCTGGTACTGTTGGCAGAGGTTTTGCATGACCTGCTTATCTGTCTTGACTAATTATTTCTTTTCAGCTCATTTGATGGGAATTCAAATATGTAGAACCTACAGATCGTATCACACAAAGGTAAGTGTCTTTGTCCTTCCTCTCTTGGGTTTACAGCACATATCTCCAAATCTTCATCTACTTTCTTCTATAAAAACATCACCCTTCCAGGAAGCAAGATAAGCCTGTGGAAACTGATCATTGTACATTTGAAGTGAGTCATCTATGCCATAGCATCATCTGGGACCCTTCAGAGAAAGTTTCATTTTCTTCTAGTATCACTCAGGTTTTTGAAAAACCAAAAAGCAGATTTTGGTCCATCTATCTTTCAGCCTTCTACAATTTCCTCAGCACCCAGAACTTTGAGGCTCAAGTTGTTAAAGAAAAATTTTCCCCTGCCATTGTCCTTTATGAGCTCAAATTCTTCCTAAGACTTACCTACACCTTGCTACATTTCTTAGCCAGATGTGTGGCAAAAATCATTCCTCCGCCAAGTAGTGAATAGCTGATACTGTCATAATTTATTGTCCTTCCCCAGACAAAAATGTTTTCAACATAAGTTTTACAAAACAATCTCTAAATGTGGAATTTCAGTTATTAAGGCAGACTGATGAAAGAGATCATTTTGACAAAATTGTCCTAGAATCATGGAATTTCAGAGCTCAGGACTTTAGAAACCAGTGTTTTTACCTCTCCCTGTAGGCCTTATTTTATGGTTAGGAAATTAAAGCCTAGAGTGGAGAAATTTACCCCAAACCAGCCAGAATGCAATTCAGGTTTCCTCTCCAGTGACTTTTAATGAACACATGGGATTGATCTCGCTAATTCCTCCTACATTGAGCCAACCAAGCGAAATCAGCAAATATTTATTCTCACTTTAGATCTGCCACCTTTGGCAAGTATTCAAATATCTAAAATTGTTACCCTCTGATTTTTTTAATAATACTAAGCTCCAAACAGACCAAACAACATAATTTTCAGTCTATGGAAATTTTAAGAGTCCTATTTCAACATTAAAAAATAAAATTTGTATAAGTATGAAATGAAAACACTTTCTCCCTCTCTCTCTTTCTTTTTTCTTCTGTTAAGATAGAAGTTTTCATGCACATAGGCCAAATCATTTTAAAATCCATTTAAATTGGCCCAGGTCAGACTATGCTCATGGACCCAGCTCAGCCATACAACACCTTGTTTTATTTGGTCTGAGTTAAGCCTGCACAGTTAGCAGGGTGGTTTTCACTTGTCATTATTGCATAGCTGGGAGAATGCTGAGAGACATACTCTTCCTCTGTTTGAGCAGCTTCTTGCTGCTCAAATCCCAAATATCCCTCCAAAGTCTTTTATAAGACTTCTCCAGAAAGTGATGAATGCTACAAAAAAGGGAAAACCCAGGTCAGCGATTGGTAAGCATTTGGAGTTAGAATTAAGGGTCAAAAAAAGAGAATTCTATAAGTAGATAGAGGTGAGAGGGAGGCAGACAGGAGAGCAAACCAAAGAGATGGTTCACACATACCTAGATTCTGCCATTTAAGTGAGCAATGGAGAGTCCCAATGACATTTCTAACAAAGGAGCTATGGCTGGCCTGGCTGAGGGACGAGGGCGGCATTCTTGAGACCTGTGGCTCTGCTGGTTTTGGTCTGGCTGGAAGAAGCTAGAAGAGCATTTTCTCCACAGCCCTTACCCCTTCCTCTCTCCCTAATTCACTTCCCATCCATAATAAACAGTTACATAAAGAAGAGGCTCCATTGGGATAACACTTTCTCCCTTTTGACAGGACACAACAGAGAGCAGTTGGCTATTTCAACATACTCTCTCGAGATTAGTGCCAGGTCAGGGGAAGGAGAAGGGTCATCTCTTTTATAATTCCCCCTGAGTTCTTTCCCTTAAGAGATTGTTTGATACCTGAACTAATGGATATTTGTAAATTGGGAAAGAATAAGAAGTTACTAAGAAAACCCAATGAATACCCAAGCTACTAAATTCCCCACTCTATTTGCCTTACCCATCTCAATTTTTTCTCCTTCTTTATATAAGAAAAGGGGGGCAAGATTCATATTTCTTGAAAAAGACTGAATTTGAGAGATGACTAAGATTGAAATTATATTCTAATCTCTTTTACATTTCTCTCATAATTTATTACAACCATATGAATGTAATTATGTGCTCTTAGAATCAAAAAAGTTTAAAAGTTATCATAGATTCATGCAATATGCCAAAAGGTTATGATAGACCTATAAAAGATGCCAGTAGTTCTAATCCAATGTTTGGTTAAATAACCTAGTGTTTTGGATTGAAGCTACCCCCAACACAGTTTGAAAAATATTTTTTGATGAAAGCTACCCAAAATCCTAGCAGTCATTTGAAATTTTCTCAATGCCCTTCACTACACCTTAATTGCTAATTCTAGTTTTATTTAAATAAGCTGCATGTACTCAGAACAATTATGGGAAAGTAAAATAATTTACAGGCCTGTGTAGTCAGTGTTTGGTTTGGTTGAAAAACAATTTGGAGTCTGTAGTTAACAATACATATAAAAACCCAGAAATTAACAATTACATATCTACTTTCTAAATTCCTATAAAATCTAATCAGAATCAGTTGCTATATAAGCAGAGAATGAAAAGTAAAACAGGATTCTTTGTTTTGTTCCATTGGTCCATGTCTCTATTTTTGTGCCAGTACCATGATGTTTTGGTTACTATAGCCTTGAGGTATAGCTTGAAATCTGGTAAAATCCAGATTTTTTCCTTTTTCTTAAGGTTGCTTTGGCTATTTGGAGCCTTTTCTGGTTCCAAACAATGAGTAGAATTATTTTTTCTAGATCTGTGAAAAATGACATTGGTATTTTGATGGGCATTGCATTGAATCTGTAAATAACTTTAGGTAGTATGGACATTTTAACAATGTTGATTCTGCCAATCCATGAGCATGAATATGTTTTTCCATTTGTTTACATCACCTGCAATTTCCTCCATCAGTAAGTTGTTGTTCTCTTTGCAGAGATCTTTCATCTCCTTGGTTAAATACATTCCTAGGTATTTTATTTTCTTTGTAACCATTGTGAAAGATATTGAGTCTTTGATTTTATTCTCACCTTGACTGTTGTTGGGGTATAGGAATGATACTGATTTGTGCACATAGATTTTGTAGCCTGAGACATTGCTGAATTTATTTATCAATTCCAGGAGTCTCTTGGCAGAACCTTTGGGGTTTTGTAGACATAAAATCATATCATTAGCAAAGAGCAATAATTTGACCTCTTCTTTCTCCATTTGGATACCTTAATTTCCTTCTCGTGCCTGACTGCTCTGACTAGGACTTCCAGCACTAAGTTCAATAAAAATGGTGACAGTGGGCATCCTTGTCATGTTCCACTTCTGAGTGGGAATGCTTTCAACTTTTCTCTATTCAGTATGATGTTGGCTGTGGGTTTGTCATATATGGCTTTTATAATTTTGAAGTATGTTTCATCTATGTCTATTTTGTTAAGTTTTTATCATAAAATGGTGCTGAATTTTGTCAAATGCTTTTTCTGAATCTACTGAGATGATCATATGATCTTGTTTTTGCTTCTGTTTATGTGGTGAATCACATTTATGGATTGATATATGTTGAACCTTCCTTGCATCCCTGGGATGAAGCCCACTTGGTCATGGTGAATTATTTTTCTGATGTGCTACTGAATTCAGTTTGCTAGAATTTTATTGAGGATTTTTGCATCTATATTCATTGGGGATATTGGTCTATAGTTTTTGGTTTTTGCTGTGTCCTTTTCTATCATTGGTATCAAGGTGATACTGGCTTCGTACAATGAGTTGGGGAGGATTCTTTTCTTCTAGATCTTATGAAATAATTTCTACAGTATGGATATCAATTCTTCTTTGTAGGTCTGATAAAATTTGGCTGTGAAACCATCTGGTCCAGGACTTTTTTTTGTTGAAAGGTTTTTTTATTGCTGTTTCAATTTTGTTGCTCATAATTGGTCTGTTCAGTACTTCTATTTCTTACTGGTTGAGCCTTGGGAAGTTGTGTGTTTCCAGGAATTTGTTCATTTCCTCAACATTTTTGAGGTTACATGCATAGATATTTTTATAGTATTCACAGATGATATTTTGTATTTCTGTGGTATCAGTTGTAATATCTCCTTTTTCATTTCTGATTGATATAATTTGGGTCCTTTCTTTTCTATTTCTGGTTAATCTAGTGAAAGGTCTATCAATTTTGTTTATCTTTTCAAAGAACTAACTCTGTTTCATTAATCTTCTGTATTATTCTTTTTTGTTTGTTTGTTTTTTATTTTATTTAGTTCTTGCTATCTGATCTTTGAAAGTAGACATCAATATACACTGGGGAAAAGAATCCCTATTCAATAAATTGTGCTGGGAAAATTGGATGGCCACATGTAGGAGATTGAAATAGGACCCATATCTCACACCACTCACAAAAATTAATTCAAGATAGATAACACACTTAAATCTAAGACACAAAACCATAAGAATTCTAGAAGAAAATGTTGAAAAAAACTCTTATAGATATTAGCCTTAGCAAAGACTTTATGAAGAAAACTCCAAGAGTAATCACAACAACAGCAAAAATAAATAAATGGGACTTGATTAAAGTAAAAACTTTTGCACAGCCAAGGAAACAATCAACAGAGAAAATAGACAACCTACAGAATAGGAGAAAATATTTTCATGCTATACATCCAATAAAGGGCTAAAAACCAGAATACACAAAGAACTCAAGCAAATCAGCAAAAATAGAATCAAACAACTGCATTAAAAAGTGGGCAAAAGAAATAAACAGAAGGTTTTCAAAACAAGATAGACTAGTGGACAATAAACATATGAAAATATGCTCAAGATCACTAATCATCAGAGAAATACAAATCAAAGCCACAGTGAGATATGACCTAACCCCACTGAGAATGGCTTTTACCTAAAAGTCCCAAAACAATAGATGCTGATGTGGATATGGAGAGAAAGGGACACTTATTCACTGTTAGTAAGACTGCAAACTAGTGTAACCTCTATAAAAAATAGTATGGAGATTCCTCAAAGAAGTAAAAGTGGATCTACCATTTGATCCAGCAATCCCACTACTGGGTGTTTACCCAAAGGAAAAAAAGTCATTGTATCAAAAAGACACTTGCAGTAGAATGTTTATTGCAGCACAATTCACAATTGCAAAGATATGGAATCAACCCAAATGCCAATCAATTCATGCGTGGATTAATAAAATGTGGTATATGTACACCATGGAGTACTACTCTGTCATTAAAAAAATGAATCAATACCTTTTGCAACAATCTGGATGGAAATGGAGACCATTTAAAGTATCATAGAATGGAAAAACAAACACCACTGTACTCACTATCAAATTAGAACTAATTAATCTACACACATGTGCACAGATGGAAGTAAAACTCAATGGTAATCATGCAGGTGGGAGGGAGCAGGAGGGAATGGGTGAAATCATACCTAATGAGTACAATGCAAACTATGTGGTGATTAGCACACTTATAACTTTTACTCAAGCAGTACAAAATCAATCCATGTAACCAAAACTTTTATACCCCATAATATCCTGGAATTAAAAATAAATAAATAAATAAATAAAATGTATTTGTTTATCTATTCATTTATTATTTATAAGCTAATTCCATAAAGATATTGTAGAAGCAGGTATATTATTCCTTTTTGCAAATGTTAGCAGTTTCTTGCATATAGAGATTGCCAAATAAGTATTTGTGAAAGCAACAAATTAAATGTTACCTGGATTTTGTTTATTTCCTACCTCACTTAAAAATATTTTGTATGGGAACAGACAGTATAAGTGGTGATGTATATATGATATATAATATATAATTAATTTGGGATTAAGTATAATATTAAAGGATATTTTAAAAACACACACAAAAAGAAAAACTAAAAAATAACATGAAAATTGAGAAATATCTTAAAATCTCTTATTAAAAAATGAGTCAGCCTCTCCCAGAATGACTCTTTCAGACAAACTCTTCATCTTGGTAATGAACCTAGAGTCATGTCAAAGAAGGCTGGCAAGAAAATACTATCACTTTTTTTTTATAGATAAAACTAAAAGTCATCAAAAAGTCCTTTGGAGATCTGTGGGAACTATTTTAAAATAACAAATGCAAAAATTATATTTAATTTGTTACATTAATGATTTGAGATATGTGGTAATATTTTAAATGTGGCAACTCCACATGTGTTTCTACCAAGAATCAACTTTGTGAAAATAGACTCTATCACACATGACAATAGAAAAAGAACATAAACGAGTACAGAATGTTCTGCATAAGTCAAATCTATGTAGGTACCAAAAATTAACAATTCTTAGTATTGTGGTAGTCTCTGGGCCCATTTAAGAATCTGAATCTTCTCTTGAAAATAAATGGACCTATCCATGTACACAATTCTGAAGGCTTAAAGATTCCTGAAGTTAATTTATAAAATCTATGCTAAAAACACTTGATCCCAAGGTAAACTCCTGGTAGAATGAGAAACAAAGGTCAAATAAGCCTTTAGACAATATTTTGTAACAGGCTTGGCAAAGTGTGAACTCCATTTGCCCACAAGCAACCACAAGTTTGATGGCTCTTCTTCTGTGTTGGGAGCCAGAGAGGGAACTGTAGGAGTGGCCTCGGTTGCTGTTAAGTGTCAAAAAAGTGTGATTTTTTTTCAAGTACCCAGAAAACTGGGTAACTTGAAGATTGTAGTCTAGCCCTGAAAATTGGTCACTAAGCTGATCACCAACTCACCCCTCAAACTCACCCAAGTCTTTCAGCAATGCTGAAAAATAGAATCACTTATAGCTGATTTCTTTGAACCTGGATATATGTGGAGCTGGCTTTTCCAGTTATATTTTGAAAAGGAAGGTAGTAGTAAATTCACAACAGTAGGAAAGATAAATTCTTTCATATCGGAGTATTCATTCTAAATATTCCCCATCCACTGGTTCACTCGGGGTGAATTTTTCCCTCTGTAATAGGTGGGAAGCAATGATAGAGCTCAACTTTACCTCTTCAACAAATAAGAGGCAAGTCCAGAGTTTTCACGTGAAGAGGCAGCAACAGCCATCGACAACACTTTAAGAGTGGATCTGGCCATAGCACATAGTGAGTCACAGCTGTAGTGTAGCTTCTAGCAGTGCAGCAGCATCATGAATAAACAGGCACTGCTCTGATCCCAGCACCTAGGATGAGGCATGCACAGAGTACATGCTTTCTAAGCGTCTCTGCAGGGAAAGAAGACGAAAGGGGGCAGGGTAGTAATGGAGTAAAATACACAGGGAATGTGATCAGAGGATATAGTAGTTTGCCAGGGCTGCCATAACAAAATACTACAGGCTTCCATCTATACCCCAAAATCTTGGCTGAGAAATCAGATTCTGACAGGTGAGACACAGTCAGGGCCCCAGGCCCTCAGGTGACATGAGTAATGACACTAAGAAGTCTCCTGGCTCTCCCTCTAATACATCCTACCGACTCAGACAGTCATAAGTACCAGGAGTGGCCATGGACAGCCACATAGACAAAGAGCAGATGCCAATCTCAGAAGGTGCCTAAGATTTGACTTTTCTAAACCAAGAGGTCCTCTATGGAAGAGTCAAATTGTTTTCTGGTGCCTGAGAATCTCTGTCCCTCTGGGAGTGTCTTCATTCCTCAGCCAGAAAAGAAATCAAAACAAGAAAAATTAGTTATCGACTCTTGGGTAAACTGAGGGAACTTGTCAGGACCGTGATTATGTGATTGTCCAAACACATTGGCAAAAAAAAAAAAACCATGCTCCCTCACTCTTATAGCTGCAGCTTGAATGATGCCATACTATAAGCAGTAGGAATATCATACCCTTAAAAAATTCTGCCCTTCTAGAGTTCTTGTAAAATATTTGTTTTCATTATTCTTATCTAAATGACTTTTGTATGAAGACATCTAGCAGGAAATCCCCTATCTTGTTGTAGATGTCAGTGCTCCCTATTTTCAGTTGCACTCTGGCACAGGATGCAGTGGATCAAAGTCAAGAGGTCCAATGATGACCCTGATACAGTGACAAGATGTGTGGCTACTGTCAGTCACTCAACCTTTCTGAACTTTCACTTCCACATGCACAGTTGTGGGAATTATGCACCTTAGATGATGTCTAAGTTTTCTTCTAGTCGTATATGGCATAAGGGAACACGCTGGCAGCCACCAGACAAAACTGGGCAGTTAATATTCCCAGTCCTGGAAATGCCATACTTCTAATGCAAATAGTGAAAATCCCCCAATATGAAGTCATATAGTACAGAATTTAGTAGTCCTCATCCTTACCTTCTCGTAATGTATTTAATCTGTGTAAGTCTTTGATCTTTAGAGAATATTTAGTACAGTATTATTTTAAAACTTGCTTATATTATTGTACGAGAGATTAATAGAAGTTATCACTATGACTAAGGGGTTAATTGTACTTTAGAAGTTTCAGATTAGGCACAAGAAACACTGCTCTTTTATGGTGTCAGCCAGACACTGCTGATGGTAGAGACAGAATGAGCAGAACATAAAGAAAAGGTTCTGTTATGCTACTTCTACTTTTCCAGCTTCCCTCCAAAATTTACAAGTTTTTTTTACTCAGATACTTAGTTCCAGTGATAATAATAATAATGGAAACACATTTATGAAACTTTACTGGTCTTCTTGCATTGGTACACTTTTCTGTATGAAATTATACCATCATTAAAAGGTTAAAAATTATCAGTGTAATTATCACATCAATATCCAAATATCAATAATGAAATAAAGAAGAAAAGTTAAAAAAAGAAGAAGAAGAAAAGTTATGTCACTATATTCAAAAAGAAATTTTGATAGAATTTCACATGCATTCATGATTGAAAAAAGCTATTAGAAAACAAGAAATGGAGAACTTTATTAATATGATACCAGGTATAGATAAATAATACTTTTCCTCTAAAATTGAAGCATTCATAATAATGTACTATAGTTCATAATTAGTACAAAAATAAATTAAGTTAATAAAATACATGGATAGTGGAAAGCAAGAAATAAAACTTTCAAAATCTGTAGATAATTTGATTGCATATGCAGAAAATCCAAAAAATATATAGTAAATCATAGAATTAATAATCACAATTTCAAAGTCTTAGGAGTACAATATAAATTAACTATATTTATATATGCCAGAATAGTTAGAAAATAAGAATTTTAAAAATTACATTTAAAATATCCTGAAAATACCATGTACCTAGGAATAAATCTAATGAAATATGTACAAGACCTTGACCTAATATGAAGTATCTGATTTTCAAATCAGTCTCAAAAAGATCAGAACTCTTGCCCTTTATTAAGTTTCACTAATAATTTCAGTGATACAAGCAAACAAGAGGTACCACCACAGCAGGAAAAGATCTGAAATATCCTATGTAGCTACCTGAGTCCTTCCTTCCTTCATCAGACAGGAGTTCTCTGGTCTTGAATAACAGATGAGGTCTCCAATAAGATTTGTGGGTCAGTTCAGACAGTAGGAAAATTTTAAATTATACAACATCTAATTTTATAACCCATAGTTTATAGCTAATATGACATTCTACAAGAAGCCATACCTCAGAAACCCATAAACTTTAGGTTTGTTAATAATAAACTTACAGTAAATCCTAAACCAGAGACATCCTACTCAAATCATTCCATTGATAAGGACTCTTCTCCTAGTAAGTATCATTAGTCGATTTGTCTAGAGGTCCAGTTATTATATTTATAAGCACAATAGACCATATCAGTAATCAGAGAGAAATAAATGGATCACAGATCAGCTGTTTTAAACCCTACATCAAATAAACCAAGACATACATCATTTTCATGGATAAAATCACTCAACATTCAAAGATATTAATTCCTTTAATTGGATTTCTGGATCCATTGCAATGTTAACCAAATTCCCAGCAGTGGTTTTTTCTGTAAAACTTGGCAAGCTCATGCAAAAATTTGTATGAAAATGCAATAACCAAAAGTTGCCAAGTCATTCTTGAAGAAGAAAAAGATGGGAGGACTTATTCTACCAGTTATCAGTCTAATTACAAAGCTACAGCAATTAAGACTGTGTGCTCTTCGCCAAAGATATACAGTAGTCTTAGGCAACGGAATAGAGTACAGATTGTCCAGATTTGTGGATATTTGATTGAAGGATACTTTACAAAGTACTAGAGAAAAGCCTATCTTTTCAACAAACACTGGGTGAATTGGATGTCTATACAGAAAAAAATAAATTTTGGTTCCTTTCTTGTACCATAACCAAAAATTAATTTCAGGTGGAATAAAGTTCTAAATGTGAAAGACAAAACAATAAGTCTTCTAAAAATTATTACAAGAAAATATCTTTGTGACTTTGGGGTAGAGAAATGTTTCTGAAACTATTCTTGAAGGAGATGTTGGCAATATGATACCATTAAATTTTAGGATTTCCCTGGGAAAAAAAGTATTAAGAGAGTAAAATGGCAAGTCACAGAGTGGAACTGGTATTTTCAATTAATAACTGGAAAAGGACTTGTATCAACAATATATAAATCAATTAGAAAAATACAGTCATTTTAAAAAATGAGGAAGCAATTTCAATGGGCCTTTCAAAAAAGAAGAAATCCAAATAGGCAATAAACCTGTGAAAAGATACTCAATGACAGGCAAATTATGATCACTTTCAGATATCAATGTATATCTTCCCAAATAGCTAAAAACAAAGACTATCAATGTCAA
>VBSM01003039.1:1868385-1899367 GCA_008086735.1 Cheirogaleus medius | reverse complement strand
AAAAAAAAGAAATAGATCTTGGAAGCTAAAGTGCTACTAGTGCTATGAAAGACACACAAATATTGGAAGTTTGGTGAGATAGTGTGTCCCTTTTCCCGGATGCCATGTGTTCTTCACAGCATGGCTTCTTACAGCAGCTATGTTGTGCCTTATAGGTTTTCTTTTTTCCAGTTTATTTATGTTAGAGTTGATGACTTTTTCCTAGAACTAAAACCCCAAATTTCTGATCATTCAATGCCTGGACATCTTTACTTGTTAAATTTGTCTTGCAATTTTTTTGTAATGTCTCTTTTTTGGTGCATTTAAAATAGTGAGCTAAAATATAATGCTTATTAGTTATTCTCCTATGATCATTAATTTCTGAATCATTACTAATCAGAACTAATTTATTATTGCTGTTGTTTAAACATAACTCAAGAGCACCTTCATTATTAAGTTATTAGCTCTTTTATCTTTATCTTTAGTCACCTTTACATCTCCCAGAGTCAACGTAGTTGTCCCAGCCTGTGTCCCTACTCAAAAGCAGAGCTTATGACAAAGGCTTATACATAAGTGGTTTATTTGAGAATTTCAGGAAACTGGAGAGACAGCCAATTGAGAATCTATTGAACTGGTTATATCTGTGGGCAACCAGATCTTGATTCCACGAGGACACTTTGAGAAGCTGCATAGAATGTTCTGTGAAAGCTATGCAGAATTGTTCTTCTAAGAGATGGAATTTCACCAGTTCCAATTTCCCATTGATCACAGATCACCAACTAGCATTCATCTCCTATACCAACAGAAAAGAAACATCATATTTATATTTTAAAATAAACACTCTGGCAATGGTGTAGATAATGAATCAAATGTACTATTGCATTAGTACAAATGATAAAGTGACTCAGAACTCAGGTAGTAACCATAAAAAGGGAGATAGGAGAAAAATACAAAGTATGTTGAAGTAAAACCAACAGGAGAATAATTGAATAAGAGGAGTAGGAAAAAAGGATGAAGTTGAGATGACTCCAAGATTTCTGATTTGAATGGAAAAGTAGATTTGAGTGATTTTCATCTCTATCTCCAAGACTACCACCCTTGTCTAAACAATTAATGGGAGAGAAGACCTCATCTCTCACCTAGACCACTGAAATACCCTCCTTACTGATTCTCCTGAATCTACTCTTTCCCTCTCTAATCCAGGCCCAAAACAGCATCCAGAATGATATTTCAAAGCATGTTTTGTTCCTTTACTACAATGATTAAACCCCTCTAATAGCTTTTAATTGGTCCTAAAAAAGGAGGAAAATACTTAATACATCTTAGAGGCCCCACCAAGGTCTTGTCCTTACTTGTTGGTCTACACCTGCAACTTTGACCACTCCCCCAGATATTCCAATCTTCTTTCCAGTTCCTCTAATGTGCTCAGCTCCTTCACATCTCAGGGCCCTTGCAGATGTTGGAATCTCTGCCTGGAAGTTGTTCTCTGCCTAGTTAACTACTTTTTTTTTTCTTATCTCAACTTAATTAGAAATCCATCAGGAAAGTCCTTCTTGCAGTCCTCCTTCCCCTCTTGCCCTCAAAGACAGCAAGTCTCTTCTTAGATGTTATCACAGGATATTACACTTGTCCCTCTTGGCACTTATTTCAGCTTGGAGTTAATTCTCTATTAGCATAATAACATAATTGATGACAGCCTTCCCTCTCTGAAAAATAAGCTCTATAAATGCAGGGACCACTATTATTTTGTTCAACATTTTATCCTTAGTGCATAGGCTACATTCTGACTCTGTGTGATGCTTCACTAATTCTTACTGGTTGAATGCATGAATTGCCAGAAGGGAAGCAGATTTATGTGGAAGTGTGTTTCTGTATATTGGCTTTAAGAGACTTGTAGGAGATTCAAGGGAAGATGCTTAGCAGGTGTTTGATAGGCATATCTATCCAGTTAAAAAGCACTCACTTTAGAGTCAAAATGTCAAGGTTTATTGTGAATTGTGCACCAATAAACATTTGAGTGCAGATATCTTTTTGATATAATGATGGAATACTAGTTAGCCATAAAAAATGATGAAATAATGTCTTTTGCAGCAACTTGTTGGAACTGGAAACCATTAACCTAAGTGAAGTATCTCAGGAATGGTAAAACAAATACATGTTCTCACTTGTAAGTGGGAGCTAAACAATGGTTATATATGGCCATAAAGTTGCATAGTGGACATTGGAAACTAAGAAAAAGGGAGGATTAAAGGGAGTGAGAGATGAAAAATTACCTATTGGGTACAATGTATATTATTCTGGTCATGGGTAAACTAAAAGCACTGACTTCACCATTATACAGTTCATCCATGTAACAAAAAGCACTTCTACACCCTAAATCTATTGAAATAAAAAATATAAATATAAAGGTTTAAAACCCAGCTTAGTCATTTACTATTTGTGTGACCCTAGGCAAATTGTGTGATATAGCTTGAGTTTCTTCTCCTGTAAAAATAAAGACAATAATAGCATCTACCTCACAGGTGGTTATTGTAAGAGTTAAATGGGATCATACACTTGTCAACCCAGTACCCAGCACAAAGTATACAATGAATATTGCCATTGTTGTTATTATTGTTTTGGAGGTCTGGACCACAAGGACATATTGGGACTAGACATAAGTTTTCAAATAATTCAAGATCGTTGAAGTGATGAGAGTGGTTAAGATTGCCTAAAGAGGAAATACAGAGTGGAAAAAAAGGCCAAAAGAGAGAACTTGGGTAAACACCAAAAGAATTAAATGGGATGGGAAAAAAATCTATGAAGTGTTGATAAAAGAATGAGAAAAAGTCCAGGAAAATTTGACATCAAAAATGAGAGATCTTATTCTTTTCTACTCATTTATTAATTTAAAATCTATTCTTTAGGCATTAGGTCTTAAAGTGTCTGAGAGGCAGTATCACCATACAAAGCCAGAGCACTTACTGAGTTCACTAGAAATTACTGGCTTTGGCTTAAGGTTTCTTACCAGATGGACACCGCAGGTTCAATGTTCTTTCCTCTTTGTTATATCAGAGAATAGCTTCCTTGGTCCTTAACTGATCTAAAAACGACTATGCTGAAATGACACATTTATAGAGGAGGGAAATGGGAGGATTTTCCACTAAACAATGTAATGCCCTACATAAACCCCAGGGTACTTTTTGTACCAAGGAATTTGCTGCGCAAAATCAATGATCTTGCGTGCATGCCATTTTCTTATGATTAGAACAACAGCAAAAAAAAGCAGCCTGATGGATTTGTTTCATATCTGATTAAATGTACTGTATTTTCATTCCAATTGCTCTTCATTTGCTCTGACATTTTCAGATTTCTGGAAAACCGGAAATTGCACATTTTGCTTATGATGTTGTCTACTTTTTTCTCAGGAAAATAAATGATGGTTCAAAAGTATTTCCTGGGAAATTTATCTCCAAAGGCTGGTACTCTGACCCCTGTAACCACAGCATATCAGAGATCATCTGGCTATCAAGGACACACACAAAAACACGATTCTTCATGTTGCTCGCTTCCAAATGGTAAACAAATAATTAAATCTCAGAATTGGAACACATATTCTTTAATGAGGTAGGAAAATGACAGCTGGATTATGTTATGACATTTGCTACTAATAAATACCAGCTCTTATAATTTTACAAACAGTAGATATGAGAATATCAAAACCAGAGTGGTTCTAATTATTTTATCAGATTGAAAGTGCTGTATCCAAAGTCTACCCAGGCATCTATTATATTTACCATGACAAATTCAGAGAGCTATGTCTATATATTAACCTGACTCAATTCTGATTCAAAATTTAGAGTTGGTATATGAGATTTCTATAAACTGTTCTCTTGAGTATTTCTGGAATTTGCGTCTTTGCATATGCAAATTTCAGAAAGAATATAAGCAATGGGATGCTTGCATCTATTCATGGGAACTTTCAGTTTTATTAGAGAGCTCACATCAACAAATATAGTCTTCATGAAATAGAACATAAAGGTCATGCTCAGTCAATATTTGCTGTATAATTAATAGAATTTATCATTAATCTGAATATTTACACAATACCATCTGTCTAATAATGTTATACACAGTGGGAAAAATTCTCCTTTTTGAGCTGGCTTGTATATTTTTTTTATTTCAGCATATTATGGGGGTATAAATGTTAAGGTCATGTATATTGCCCTCGCCCCCCCTCCTCCCTCGAGTCAGAGCTTCACACGTGTCCATCCCCCCGATAGTGTGCACCGCACCCATTAAGGCTCATATATTTTATAGCACTGTGGGAGGAGTCAGAGTTGTTCTAGAATACATTTTCAAGTTATAGTGACCAGAAATATTGGCTTTAATTCGAAAGCTGCAACTGTCATTTCTCTGACTTCTCATTTACCTCAATTACAGGTAGCTTTATTACCTAAATCCATTTTCTCTATAATAGTCACATATATACCTGGAGTAATTTATGAATGTCAAACACCTTACTTCAGCATTCAGCAAGCATATCTATTATATTTGTGGCTAATGCCTTATGTAAATAAACAAACAAACCAATAGAATGATAATAAAACCTTCCAAGGGATAGATAGTAAATAAGGAATTTACCTCCAGAGTTTTAATAGACCATCTGGACACAGCCAGTGCAAATCACTTTCCACACAGACACAGTCTAAGAAGGAATGAGTGAATTTAGAGAGGATAGAGAGTGAAAAAGACAACCCGTTTCAGACTTTGCTTATTTTTGACTCAATCAACGAATCTGAAAGCCTCGTAAAGACAAGGCACTGAAGGCAAGACTAAGAGCATGATCTTGCCTTTCCAGAAGCCTAGAGTCTAGACCAATTAAATACACAAAGCTGCACTCTCCACATAAATCTACACTTTACATGTCTTTTATTTCATCAGCAGGCAAATTTTTGTCTCTGAGCATCTTTCTGGAATCTTTGGTCTGAGAACCAATTTATTCCCTCTTAGCAGATTTGTGTTCTGCTCCTTTGAATTCTCAGCAGTACTACCAACCTGATTAGCAGGGAGGCCAGGTCCAAGTATTAATGAGATAATCATGATGGTTTTCTTACACCAGGCAACCAGGGACTTCTGGCAAGGACCAGTAGAATGGAAAACAGGAGAGCAAGGGTAAAATGCTGGTTTCTAGAAATGACAGGCTCTGTGATATCATCAGTGAAGAAACAAAATCTAATAATAAACAAAGGCAACAACACGCAGCAATGAGATAAAGAACAATGAGTGCAGGGCCCTGGGAAGATAAAGCATCTGTTGGAAGTTTGCCTGTGGCATGGGGTCCAAAGCTTATGAAACTTTTCTGCATACACTCTAGTAAATATCCTTTATAACCCCTACGTGTGCTTTTTAAAATATTATTTTTCTTACTGAGAATGTAGCAAGGTCATGATATTTACATTATGTGGCCACTCAGATCTACATAGAAAATTTAATTTATTAATTTTTCTTTAAATAATATCTTTCTCTTGAACCCCAGACGTTGGTTAGCAAAAGAAAGAGAAAAAATGTCCAATTTAATTCAATACTTAATTAAATCAATAATTTACTTCTTTCCCTAAAACAGCAAGTAGATGTTGGCATGAGAAGTGCATGGCCCATGCTTTCCTATGGTGTGTGTCCTCAGGATGTTCTGGCACCCAGTGGTACCCAGCACAATGCCCCTTGTTCTCCTAGGCAGTAGGCAGTGATAGAGTCAGCACCTGGCTATTCAGGGTCCACCTTTTACCTGAGGAAATTGCTCCCTAGACACATCAGCAATTTACCCTCCTTTCTGACTCAGCCCTAAGCTTTGCAGACTCACAGAGATCTCTTCCTCATTCCTCGTTGCCCTGACATCCAGCAGGTCAGCCCCAGCTTTGGCTATGCCTTCATTTCATCCCACTATTATGGCCTTTGTTTAAATTTTTAAAAAAATTTAAAAAATAAAAAATATATCAGACAGTATCCCATACACTAGAAATCAATATAGCAGGAGTCATAACTGCATAAAAAAAAAAACACCTAAAAACTTAATTTTGCTTACCTCTCAGGTACAACATACACTATTCTAGTGACAGGCACACTAAAAGCCCTGACTTAAGCATTTTGCAATTCATGCACATAACAATAACACTTGTGCCCTCTAATATATTGAAATGAATTTTTTTAAAAAAATTAAGTTTTGGTAGTAGACAGGGTTTCCAATCCCTCATCAAATGAACTAAAATAATCCAACAGAGAATTTGAACCCAGGTATATGGCAGGAAGGCATGAGATTTTAAAATAATTGCCTTTGTGACACAAAGAAACATGGAGTCGGAAAAGATAGGTTTGTGTAGGCAGTGCATCTTACTGTAACTGCTACCACATGTTCTTCTTAGAGCTTGGCCTGTGTCCTCACTGCTGTCTGGGGCACAGCTATGAAAAGCCACAGGCAGGAATGCGCAGAGCATGGCCGTGCCTTTTCTACCCTTGTCCCACCCCTTGGTAGGTTAAGCAGCCCTGAGGCCTGCTTCTGCTTCAGCTAGGAAGTCAAGTTCCTGAGCTGCCACTTGAGGCCTGGGTCCACCACAGGCATTCCCTCAGTGCCAGGCCCACTGGATATTGCCTGGGTGGCTGGGAGCACCACATAGCTGTTGGGGCTCTTCTGCTTGATGTGTTGTGTGATCTTATCAAGCCTGGGCTGGTCCAGTTGAAGGCACTGGACAATCTTCAGCTGGATCATCGACTCTCAGACATGTGGTCTTCAAGATCGTTGATTACCTCTTGGTTCCCCTCTAGGACATGTATAGATTTCAGGAAGCAGCTATTTTTTAGTATAAGAAGCCCATTTCAATCCTATGATGATACCTAGCTCTCAATTCAGTGTCCATAACACACAGCAACTGAAGAAGGCTTGGGAGAGTTCTCTAGAACTGAAGACACTCTGCCCTCTCCACTTCACTCCACTAAAATGGTCTGCACTATGTATGCGGTGTCTTGGTCCCACATACTGGGTTACTTTTCCAATATGAGGAGGACAATAGACAATCACTTGAGTTTAGTTTGGAAAGATAAGGAAGAGTTAGGCAAAATTGGATGGAAATGGAGAAGTGTTCCAGGTAACATTTGGGCAAATGAAAGGGCAAAGAGGCACACAACAACATGACATTCTCCAGGCAGCTGCAGGTGGTTTCATCGACACAGATAACAGCAGTTTACATGAATAGAAGTGGAGATAGTGGGCAACCTTGTCTGGTTATGGTTCTAAGTGGGAATGGTTTCAATTTTTCCCCATTCAGTATGATATTGGCAGTGGCTTTATCATAAATGGCCTTGATAATTTTAAGGTATGTCCTGTCTATGCCTATTTTGTTAAGAGTTTTTATCATAAAGGTGTACTGGACTTTGTCAAATGCTTTTTCTGCATTTATTGAGAGAATCATATGGTCTTTGTTCTTGCTTTCATTTAAGAGGTGAATTGCATTTATAAATTTGCATATGTTGAACCAGCCTTGCATCTCTGGTATAAAGCCTACCTGGTCATGGTGAATTATTTTTTTGATATGCTGCTGAATTCGATTTACTAAAATTTTGTTGAGGATTTTTGCATTTATATTCATGAGGGATGTTGGTCTATAGTTTTCTTTTTTTGTTGTGTCCTTTCCTGGCTTTGTTATCAAGGTGATATTGGCTTTGTAGAATGAGTTAGGGAGGATACCATCTTTCTCAATGTTGTGGAATAATTTCTATAGTATAGGTATGAGTTCTTTGTATGTTTGGTAAAACTCTGAGGGGTAGCCATCTGGTCTGGGACTTTTCCTTTTTGAAAGGTTTTTAACTGCTGCTCCAATTTCTGTGCTTGAAATTGGTCTATTCAGGAATTATATTTCCTCCTGGGTGAACTTAGGGAGGTTGTATGTTTCCAGGAATTTGTCCATTTCCTCCTCATTATGTAGTTTTTGGGCATATAGGTTTTTATAGTAATCAAAAATAATGTTTTGTATCTCCATGGTGTCTGTTATGACTTCTCCTTTTTCATTTCTAATTGAGTTTATTAGAGTCCTTTGCATTTGAATTCTTGTCAATCTATCAAGAGGGCTGTCAATTTTGTTTACATTTTCAAAATACCAGCTTTTGATTTTGTTGATCTTCCGAATAGTTCTTGTATTCTCAATGCCATTTAGTTCTGCTTTGATCTTAGTTATTTCTTTTTTTTTTTTAACTAGGTTTGGAATTGATTTGCTCTTACTTTTCTAATTCCTTGTGACTATTTATTAGTTTGTAAATTTCTGAGCTTTTTGTTTTTTGGATGTGATCATTTAATGCTATTAGTTTTCCTCTCAGGAATGCTTTTCCTGTATCTCACAGGTTTTGATAACTTGTGTCGTCTCAGTTATCATTTAGTTCGAAGAAACTTTTGATTTCCCTCTGTACTTCCTCCTCGACCCAATAGCTATTGAACAATAGATTGTTTAATTTCCATGACTTTGTGAAGTGGTGAGCATTTCTGTTGGAATTGAACTATAATTTTATACCTCTATAATCAGAGAAGATACACAATATAATTTCTATTTTTTTGAATTTGTTGAGGTTTGATTTGTGGCCTACTATGTGATCAATTTTGGAGAAAGTTCTAGGAGTTTACATGACAATGTCAACAAATATCTGGGGGGGTGTAGGCAAGGCCTGGGTCATCTGGTCATTGTCTGTCATGCTTCATGTTTAAGACGTAAGGGAGGTGCTGAAGAGTTGCAGTACAGGAAAAAAATTGGCATTTTTTTAAATTATGAAATTATTTTTATTTACTTTTAGTTATTTTTATAGTATTTTTATTTGCACAAATTTATGAGATACATGTGCAATTTTGTTATATACATAAATTGTGTAGCAGTCAAGTCAGGTCTTTTAGGGTATCCATCACCCAAATCAGATGTATTGTACTCATTAAGTAATTTTTCATCATCTGCCTCCCCCTCCATTCTCCTCATCCTTCCAAGTCTCCGTTCTCTATCATTCCACTCTCTATATCCACATGTACACAATATTTAGCACCACTTAAGAACCAGAACATGCAATAATTGACTTTCTGAGCCTGGCTCGATTCACTTAAGATAATGACCTCCAGTTTTATTCATGTTGCTGTACAAGACATGATTTCACTTTTTTAATGGCAGAATAGTATTCTATTGTATATATTACACCACATTTTCTTTATTCATGCATCTTTTGATGGACACTTAGATTGATGCCATATCTTTGCTATTGTGAATAGTGCAACACTGGCATTTTAGAAAGATCACACTAGAACCATAAGAAAACTTAATTATAGGTCTGGAATGATTGAGATGATTATTATAATAATTCAGTTGAGAAATAATAAAGTCATAAACTAATGCAGTGGCAAATAAATAGAACAAAGAGACAAATTTGAAAATTATGAAGATGGCAGAATGAAGGTCTTGGCATCTAATGGGCTATGAGTTATTAGAAAAATGGGGGAAAAGATGAGACATTTCTGGCTTTAGGGAAGGAATATAGAAAGACAAACAGTTTTTGGAGGGGAAGATGATTATTTCCAATTTGTTATTAATGAATTAGCCTCAATGAGATAAAGCTTTGATAGGGAGGAGAGGAAGAAGGGAGAAGACATACTGAAGGGGTCCAAAGGAGGGCAGTAAATTTCATGAGTCCTTGAATCCTCAATGTCCCACCCTCATTTATTATGTATACCCAACAAATCCTATTCATCTTCTCTCAATTGAAGGCCTAGAATGCTTTTTAAATATCATTTCAACTGAGCCTTTTATTCACATTGATTGATTTTATTAGAGAGGAATAAAGTTTATCCTTTACCCAAAGAAACTACATGACAGGCATGTATCTTGGACATATCACTCAATCTCTACCTCAAGCCCCTGTAAACTGGTCTTTATGTAATTACCATGTAAAATGTTCTATTGTCACCAAGTGCCAATGTAAAAACACACTGAGTGTGAAATATGTAAGAATTTTAAAAAGGAAATGGCCATTTAGTGCATAATTTTGTGTTTGACTATATTTATAGACATCATATCCAGCCTGCACATTGAGGGTCATAATTTTATTCATCACTATCTATATAAGGACCTCATAATACATTCACTTCACATCAAAGGTCCAGGAAAAAGTTATTTCTTTTAATGAGCTAATATATGGCACACTCTGTTATCAGGCAATGAGAACTACATCAGCATCTAGTTTCCCTCTTGCCTGGGCTATTGAGAATCTGAGTATAAAATTTGGGTCTATTTATGATACTTATTAGTATTAGATATTCTTAGTCTGAGGTGTGTTTTATTTTTGCTTCTCTTCTACCTGTCCCTGCTCCCCAACTTTATTACCTAAAATTTGACTTTTACTCTATGTTACTGGTCTCATCCATCTACACCATATTCTCACTGTAAGCCAACTTAGGCCTCCTCAAAAACTCCTGATTCTTGTACTACTGGAGATCACAGAATCCTGTTTGCTACTGAGGGCCTTCTAGAATTCTCAGGCTATCTAAATATTTTGGTGGGATCCTTTTTTATTTTTTCCTTCAAAAGCAACATCCAATCTCCAGCTGCTGGGAAATGGTGCTTTTCCCTATTATTGGAATCAATGACTCAAGGCATATGTCTGTAATGGAGGTTTTGGCAAGCATGATATTAGAGTTATTATTAGATTTGACAGAAGTAAACTGAATAGTTTGTTTTCTGTGCTGCAAATACAAATCAATGGTTTAAATCAAGCTCTGTAGTTTATAATGCGGTAGAAATATTTACATGAAGAAAAGCACGGATAGATGTACAGCATTAAAAATGTAAGTTTTTAGAAATTCCAGGAGCACAGACCACAAGAAAGGTAAGAGTAAAGAAACCCCATATCAAAAAAAAAAAAGTATATAAAACCATGTTAGGAAATGTGCTCCACCCTTGAGTTCAGTTCAGTTAGAAACTTCTGGTTGCAAGGAAAAGATTACATTCACTTTAGTTGTCCCAAGAAATATTGGGAATAGTGAGGTGGTGCACAGTAGGAATAAAAATGCACCAGAATCCAGGAAAAGTCCATCAACTAGAATAGGATCCACAGTAGAGCCAGGCTACAGCATCTCTACCTATGGGCTGAACTTCAAGTCTGGAAAGGTAGTCAAACACATAATAAACAGTTTAATTGGTGTTGCATTATAATACATGATAAAATATTATCTTTTTTTCCAGACTTTATGGGTACTCTGTAGTGATATGTCACTAATATCTCTGTTTGCCCTTTTCTGTCCCATCACCAATTTCTTGATTCTTTCTTTTCATCTTCTTATATTTTCTTATATGTTTAATATTTTTTATATCTTTAATATTTTATGCTTTTGTCTGACTTCAGCTTGATCCTGACTTTTGACTCCAACCACAAGTCCTGAATTCTCCCTATAAGCCCTTCGATGTGCCTTCCACTTCTCTCCACATTTCCTGATTTGGTCCACGCAAAAAGAGTCGTACTGACCTATATATTTTTTTCACACCAGGACACATCATAGGTCACTGGCCAATCTCTAGATTTGGGTAGGGAAGACTATGAGGTCATATGGTACATCTATACCTGCCCTATGAGCTTGAGCAAAGAAGTTTCACGTAAGAAGGACCAAGGGCATGGCACCAACACTGGCGGATCTAACATATACTTCCATAATCACTCATAATGAGAAAATTTCCAGTTCTACCATCCATACTTCTTCTAAAATAAAATTTAATCTTCTCAGTTTTAGGCATATTTCCCTGATATTCAACATGGGCTGCTGGAATGACTACATCTGTATAGCCTAATTAAATTATAATTAAATATAATAAATCAAGGCATATGTGTCTAATAAGAACAAGTTGCTTCCTCAAAAAAAAAGTCTCATATGCATTCCAAAGATAAACACAAATGAATTTCTGATTACTGAGTGTTGTTCTTTGTCCTTGTCACCCTCCTTTTGAGTGACATAATCTCCTGCTATAATTGGTCACTACAAAGGGCATTATTACTCAACTTCTAATGCATTAATTGCAACTTATTCCATCTGCATGTCTTGCGTCTTGCAAGTTTGAAGTACATATGGAGCAAAATACCCTTGCTTCAAAATACTAAAAGAGTTAAAATTGTATGTATTTAATAAATATAAATTAGTAGAATACACTATTATAAATAGACTTAAAGCTCATTGAAAGGAGGAACTGTGTCTCTCTTGATCATTGCTCTGCCTAGCACTATTATAATGTCTGACACATATGTGTACTGGTGCTCCATACATTTTTCAAAATAAATAATCAATAAATAAATCAATGAACACCAGATCTACTTGCCCATAACTTCTAAACAGTGGGAAGCATGGGGATTAGAGTCTGGTGAGGACCATTTTTTGTATAATATCAAAAAGTATCTCTGAATTCCATAGGATCACTAAGTAGAATATTAAACTAGAAGTGGAACACGCTTAAATGCAGGTCTTCTAATCAAAGATGATTTCCTCTATAAAAGCAAAAGTAAAACAAAACCCTGCAGAGACTTTAACAGGAAATAATGGTATTTAATTATTCTCAGCCTCTATCTAACTATATCTTTATTCCTGAATGTAGCTTCTGCTAATGAAAGCTTGGTGTTTATTGTTTGGTGTTCTCAGATGAAGAGTCCCTAGAAATAGGATCCCTTTCCTCTTTCAGAGGTGGGATTCTTAAAAACAGCCAGAACCCCCCATTATAGTCCCAGGGAAAGATCCACCCTCCAGCAGGGCTCAGAATGCCATTGACCATTTTGGAGCTGAGTTTGTAGAAAGGGTCTTTGCTTTGAATTACCTTTCTCATCTCTCTTAGTCAACACAGTAATAAGATTTCTAAGGTCATATTCTCTCTCCAAAATAAGAAGAACAAAAGGCAGAAAACCCACATAATGTTATATGTGACTCATTATCAACTCGTGTAAATAATCTGGCAGCATTTCATAAAGACAAAGGCATTATTTTGCTATTAATGAGAAATGTTTACGTATGTTTTCTCCTCACACAGTTGAGCAATAAATGAGAGATTCATTGTTCTGAACAATGCTTCTGTCTTTCTCCTGGAGCCTGTTGTCATTAATTGAAATCAGAGAAAGGGGCTGATTCACTAAACTGAATCATTCACATAATGCCCAAAGTTCTAGAAGTTTGTGCCCTGGAGCCCAGGAGCTGGAATCTTTCTGCTTCAGATGTGGGCAACAGATGCCAGCTCATTTGGTAAGGTTTGGAGGAACTCTTTAGTCTCTTACTTTAAATTAAAAAACAAGCTTTGTCATTTTGTTCCTTCACAAAGAACAATCCCTTTGCTAAGAAAAAAAATTTAATTTGTCTTTTAGCTATGAGCCATGATCTCTGGTAAGGGATAAGACCCAATGGGTATCAGAATATTCCCTCTCATATGTATTAATGGTCCTCCCTGGTGTAAGGGCCTGAGTGTATTGTTTCTGCCTGTTCTAATGTATCATTTTCAACAGTGTTCACCTGAGCCACTCAGGGCCAATGAGGGCACACTGGCAGGTGGCACACAAGGCCACAGATCCCTCAGCCCTCCCCCCTGACACCCTTTATCTTTCTCCTTCAACGGGAAGTGCTGGACTTTATTTCTGTTTCACGTGTTGAATTTCTGCAGGAGATTTCATTTGAAAAAATGATTTGGAGGCTTTAAAAAGACAGAAAACCAGTGTATGGGGTAATGAGCACTGGACTCAGAGTTAGAATATCTTGATTCTAGTCCTGTTTCTGGCCCCAGTTAGACATTTAGAAATCACTTAAACTTTTTAGGGCCTGATTCCTCTGCTGTTAAAATGAGGTATCGATGGTAGAATTCAAGCCAGGCTCTATGGTGCCTAGAGGTCCCTCAGAGATCCTCAGAAAGGGAAAGGAAGGGTGAAAGCTCCATTTCCCCAACCAGTTTAAACACAGTGCAACTGTGTTTTATATATATATGTATATTAACATATACTTATACATGTATGAGTGTATATAGAGAGACACACAGAGAGAGAAAGAGATTCCATATAAAATTTTGTTTAGGAAAATCTTAAAAAGTTGAAAAGCACTCAATTCTACATCAAAAATTTCCATTTTGATATTACATTGTTCCATAAATCCTACTTTCCACTGACTAAAAAGCAAAAGAAAACACTTTTCAATGACTTTCTTACTCATAATAGCATGCTATTTGCTGCTGTTGATGACATACATAACACCATAATAAATAAACGGTGGGCTCAGCCAAGCTGTTTGACAAAGAATAACCCCAAGCTCAGGAATCAGCTCCTAGACTGGATCTTCACTATTTCCAATAGCACAACAAAGCAGGAGCCATAACATCAAAAGACTGATTTCTAGACTGGAGGTGCCGAAGGCTAGTTAGAGACAACAGAGGATATCACTAGACAAGGAGGAGATGAGAACAAAAGGGAAAAGAGAGAAGATAAAATCATCCCACTCCAGAGCAAGACTGCATACCATGGGAAGAAAACTAATGCTAAGATAGGCAGCCAATTAAATTCACAGTAGGAATGAAAATCCCCTTCAGATGATTAATATTGAAAGAATATTCTGCCTGAGAATTTATTTAAAAATTTAGAATACTCAGAGAGATAAAGAAAAGAATAAAATTTATTTAAAGGAAATAATTATAATAGAAAACAGGACAAATCAGATAAGAATATGAGTATATAAAATACAATTCAAACTTTTTAAAAATAATGAAAAACAAACAAACAAAAAAAGATGAACTGAGGATTTGACAAATAAATAATAAATGAATAGGAAAATACTACTGTGGAACATCTCAGGATGCAGCACAGAGGGCCAAAGATAAACATTTTGAAAGAGCAGTTAAGATACATAGGGGCTAGAATAAGAAACCCCATTATCTGTGTAAAAGGAATGCAAAGAGAAGAAAATCAAAAACAATGGTGAAGGAAAAGTAGTGAAAGTCGTGGCACTGCACTACTCAAAATTCTTCCTAACTTTCCATATCACTCAGAGTGAAATCTAACGTCCTAAAAATCCCTTACAAAGCTCTACAAACCTCACACCCACTCATACCTGCCACCTTTCAGATCTTACCTCCACCTCTGCTTTGCTTTGCTCTCTTGTTTCCAGCCATGCTGTCTTCGTTTTCCTTCCCTGCACTTTCCAAGCTTGCTCCAGCACCAGCACTTTCACACTTGCCGTTCCCTCTGCCTGGAACTCTCCTCCTCCAGAACACTGCATGACTTACTCCCTCGCCTCCTTTTGTTCTTAGTTCACATGTCTTCATTTCTTCAGAGGCCCTTTCCTGACCACCTGTTTATACTTGCTTCCCCTCTCCAGCCCTCCTTATCCTCCTTCCCTGCTTTACTTTTCCCCTTAGAACTCTGCACTGTCTCACATGCTACCTGCTTCATACACCTACTTATGTCTGTCTTCCCCATTAGACTTTTAACTTTTTGAGAACAAAAGTGTTCCTCTTGTACTTACTGCTGGATCCCCAGTACCTGACACATTGTAGCCACCCAGTATGTATTTATTGATAAAATCCATGAATGATTCCTGGCATTTGGAAAGCATTCAATAAATTTTAGGAGTCATGATTTAACCCCAGCCATTCAATTATTAGTAATCCCCTACATAGACTGCTCTGCTAAGCTCTCTGCTCCAGAAGAGTCATTCACATCATTTTCACAATAATGGCAACCTCCTCTGGTTTTCCAAGCTCCCTTTGACATTTTATATTTGTTATATTGCTTTAGCATCAATTCCAAAATGGGGCAATTATTATCCCCATCTTATAGTGATTATGAGATGGAAATACAACAAAATTAACTGATTTCCCCACACTCATATACCTAGATAATGATAGAGAACATCTGGAATATTTGGAGGTCTGTTCACCTCCAGAGATTCTGCTGCCCTCTCCACTGGTATACTGGTTTGCTGGCACCAGCACTCTCCATAACCACCCTCTCTGTTCCATGATGCCTCTTATTTTTTATAATCATCTATTATAGTGACTCTAGTGAATACTGTTGCAATCCCTCCTTGCCAAACCTGATTACCCTTGTATTTATCTATTCTAAAAATAATTCTGGACATCCCCAGCTTGAAGGGTAAGTCTTGATTTATCTAAGCAAATCAGAAAGCTAAGGTGGCATCAGCAAACTTGGCAGAGTAGGAAACTCCAAAGCTCTGTCACTTCATGAAAGTGGCTAATAAACCGGCAAAAAATGTCACGATCTAAGCCAATTATGGCAAGCCATTCCCCTTGCCAGTGATTGGATTGAAAATACACATTTGATTCCATTTTCAGCCAGTAAGACATCAGGAAGAGTCAGATAGAGTACTTCTAGGAATAGTTCCTCACTCCTAAGTGGAGAAAAAACAAAGGAAATGAACTCTTCTTCCTCCAGATATGTTCATATTTGAATGAGATGCCATCATCTTTCAACTAACCCAAAGGTGAAACTAACACATAAAAGAGAATAGAGTCAATAAAATCTAAGAGAAGTGAAGTTAGAGACCTTTTATCCTAAGATTAATGCCTACCTTACAGAAGTTATGTGAAACATTTTTAAAGTTTTTATAAGCAAGATTGAGTTAGATTTCCATTACTTTAACTGAAAGCATCCTGATAATACAGTACCCTCTTCCCACCTTAGAAGTAGCCCAACCTCCAAAAATCACTTAGATGGGTAGATCTTTCACCCCTTGAATATTGACAACCACTTAGAGCTTGTAATTTCTGAGATTGAGTTGGTTATAGGTCTGCCACTAAAAATAACTTTAGATAGAACTTTTGATTTGCCTACAAAGTAGTTGAAGGGAGGGGTGGGAGAGTCAAGGTCAAAGATCAAGCTCTAGTTTGGTCATGAAGGGCTTCATATAGAGTAGTACATAGAGACACAAAGAAGTTAAGTGATTTGGCCAAGCTCACCCTTTAGTTGGTAGGCAAATGAAGACCTATAAACCAAGTTCTTGACTTTGTTACAAGACATTACCCACACCCAGGTTAAACTTAACTATATTCATACTTCCAGGTGCACTGTATAACTGACAGAAGGAAAAGGGCTAATATTTAATGGAATTCAATTATAACCAGAAGATGGATATTTTGCCCACCAATGATTATTCTCAGTAGTGAGGAAAACAGTGAAATATGATTCTGCAGAGCTACTGACGTCTTGGTTGGATCTTTGTCAGGTGAACAATTAACCTACAACATCCACCCTCTTTGTCAAGAACATTATTAGAAAACCTAAGTCTATTTCACTTCTTTCATCTTATTTGGAAAATGATTTCCTTTGACCTCATAACCGGAAAACAATTGTCCTCTGGCATGCAAGTATAGTTCTCATAAAATTGGCTCCCTTCTGACCTCTAAAGTCATTCTTGAGAGGATGTTTATTTATGCTTATATCAGAATTGTTTCAGGATAATAGGTCTCTTTTAAGTAAATATATACATATATATATTATTTCAAATCATTGGAGGAAGACAATGGCTAAGGTTAAAAGCAGTCTAATACTAGAGCTAAAAACACATACTCAGATACTAAATCAACTGGGTTAAAAACTCTGATTTACCATTTTCTAGCTATGTGACCCTTGGACTAGTTACTTAACTTTCCTGAACCTCAGTTTGCTCATCTGTATGAAACCTTTGACAATAACACCTACCTACCTATGGACTAAATTATACCAAACTTTCTATTGTGTGTGTTAAATAATACCTATCTGTCATATGAATTAAATGAATTAATATATGTAAATTTTCTAAAACACAGCCTGGAGCATGGTAATCACTGTCCAAGTGTTATCTATTATTATTATTTAGAACCTTAATGGCAGATACAACCAGAAATGCAAACTGAGTACCTGCTGTATTCCAGGCACAGAGCTAGATGTCCCAAGTACAATTGTCCACTTAATAGAAACAGTTCTTGCCCTCATGTGCTTCAGTCTGGGGATACAGACAATATACAGACAATGGCCAGGCAAAGTAGTCAATGCTAGGATAGAGGTAGTACAGGATGCCACACAAAATGTGGGGGAAGAAAAGTGTGAGAAGGGAAAACATTAGCTAATCTGAAAGAAGCCTTTTTGAAGGGAGAGATTCCTCAGTTGAGACATGAAGGGAAGGTGGAAGTTAGCTAAGCAACCAATTGGGGAATGAAAGTGCTACAAGCAGAGGAATAAATCTCACTGTTTCTCTAGCCTCATAATAACTTAAAACAGTTCCCCTGCTGGCCCCACCCTCATCTTTGAATACAATGAAAGTGTCTAAGTTGCCCGCCATTGACCAGGTTTAGGAGGGAGACGTGGTTTGTTCCCCTCTCCTTGCCATGTGAACACATACCCAAATGAGCTTCAATCCCCTCTTTATTCCAGGCTTACAGTGATAGATTTCAACTGTACAGAGCCTGAGAAAGAGGTGAAATTAAAAAGGACTTTGCACCTACACTCTAATTACTCCTAAAGCATTGTACACAAGCATGGGGTCCCACTGCCCAGCCCATCTATGGGTCCCCACATGAATACTCTTTAGGTTAATATAGAATAGTCCACACACCCTTCCTACTAAGACCTTTCCCCAATGCTTCACTCCTTTTAGCATCTTCTCCTAGCCCAAAGTCCTTCCACTTTCCTTTCCTTAAACAGATTTGTGTTCATTTACTGAGTGGTTAGCAAGCTCTAAGTTTTCCTGGCCCTTAGAAGTTTTTCTAGCTTCCTGGGCTGTGGGGTCCAGCTATCCATTCTCTCCTTCTGGTGTAGGATAGAGGAAGAAGTTCCCATCCTGAGAGTAGAAAGGGAAGAAAGAGCACTGGAGTTGGTTTTGTGACACAGATTCCTGACAGTCTTTTCTTTGGCTGTCTGAAAAAAATATTAGTGACAGCAACAATAATAATGATAATCACAGACATCTCACACTAAGAAAGTTAATTTTCTTTGAGTAGCTTTCTCTACTTCTGGGCATCCTCCCCCCAACTCTAAGAGCATAAGTTTTCGATCTCATTTTGCTAAAGAGAATGTTGTTTCCTTTCAAATCACATTACAGTGTCCTCCCCTATTAATTTAATCTTATGTGTGTGTTTCTCTGAAGCCCTGGATATCTCCTGCCTCCATCTCATGAGTTGAATATGGGAGCCATAAGAAAGCCTCAATAAATGAAAAGGTATTTATAAAATACCATACCAGTTGTAATTTTTAATGGTGTGAGTTAATTTTTTAGTGGTTGCACTTTTAAATTTTAGGCCTAACAACATTTATATACAATTTTGGCAATATAATGAGAAGCACTATTCTTTTAAATGAGTGGTCATTGACTTCAAATGACATTTGGGAAAAAAATATAAGGACTTCTACTTAAAGACAGTGGACACACATGTCTCATTTCTCTCAGATCTGACTATCCTGGGTTTCTAAAAAATGATATGAAATTATCTTTTTAATCCATAGTTATATTTGAAGTCAAGAAAAGGAACCTCTGTGGGCCAAAAGCCATTAGGAATGTCTGGATGAAAGACAAGCAAAAAGTGATCATCAAGTGTAAGGAATAAAATCAGGCTAGTGGGAAAAAAATAAATACCATGGGAAAATAGTACTGAAATCAAAATAAAAACTTTTAAAGAATATGAATAGCAGGAAAAAAAACAGCTAAAGGTGAATTTGTGAACTGGAAGAGTGAGCTGACGAATTTTCCAGGATGTATCATGAAGGAATTTTCCAGAACATATCATAGATAAAGAATTAGAAAGTATGCAAGAAAATTCAAGAAACATGAAAGATAGATTCAGAATTTCCAGTATCTACTTCCTAGGAAAACCAGGAAGGATAAACTAAAGGAATTTTCAGAGAGACAAAATTCAAAGAAATAATAATAATAATGTGACTCTGGTCATTCTTAGACTTTTTATTAAGAATGATTCATAATTTAGTCAGCTCATATTTATTCAGACACAACCATGTGCCAGGCACTGTGCAAGATGCTGAGAATCTAATACTAGTAATAAATCCTCTCCCTGGAAAATCATACATGCACAATCACAATTGTCTACATTATTTTAGGGTTTAAGAGTTCATCAATCCATAATCTTTTGTATTTTTATTTGAAACAGTTCACATGTTTTGACTGGAATGATTTGGCAAAAACAAGACTATGTTTTTCTTTATTGAATTGTTGTATTGTTGAACAAAGTATCTTAGCAACTGATTGTTTGAAGGCATGAAATCATACATAGACTCGGTTTATAATAAAACTGAAATCAGTGAACTTGCAGTCTGGGGGCTATCTGACAATAGTTATGGAATGGCCATCTTTCATCAATTAAGGTGAATTGAAGTCCTTGAACAATTATTAAGTACATTAAGTAATAAAAGTGGCTAGTTTTCTAAGAATGGTTAGTTGACATCTCACAAAGAATCTCAGCTACAAAGTCAGCAACAAGAAAAGACAATCATGCTATAGGAATTGAAGTGAAGAGAAATTTGTTGGCAACTAGGGAAACTAAAATGGGGGGTTGTCTGAGATAACAGTATGTAAGTAAATAATTAACTATTGAATTAATTTCTAAAAAATTAAATGTATTTAAGAATATCACAAATTCACATTGGAACATTTACCGAATTTCAGATCAGATACTTATTGGCACAAAGAAAAGCTAGAGATAAACAGGAAAGAACCATCAAAAACAGCAGAAAACAGAAAGGACTTTGATAAGAGGTAAAAATGGAAAAAGAACTTTATAAATAAGTAGACAACTAACTTAAGAAAGACAAAAAGACAGGTCAGTCAAAATACTGGATTTGCAAATGACATAAGGAAATTACATGTCACACAATGGAAAATAATAATATAATATAAAAAGTATAAAAACTGACTCCACTTGTGTAAGATGTGAATGTATATGTGAAGAACTGTAGTAGTCATTCAAGGGATCAGAGTGATGTCTACCGACATGTATTTGTCCTGCACCTATACCCCAGTGGTCATAACATTACTCCATAAGATATATATTCATAGTGTTTTCTGATTATGATGTACCGAGTGAAAGGCATGGTGTTTTCACATCAGCTTCAGAGTACGCCATGGAAGGATTATAATTTCTTAAATAATTTTAGATATCAGGCCAGCTGTTCTAAAGTGATATGAGGAGAGTTAAGTTACCAATAGAATATCATCTGATCTATATTCATTATCATCAACTCATATCTCCGTGACCTCTAGGAATTATTTTTATTTATTGTTTAGTTTCTCTTTTCTCAGAGCTTCTGCATGTTTGTGATTCTTTCTGAGCTGCTGATAAATTATCAAAATATGTCATATGTGGTCTGACCAAAACATTGTTAAGGAGACACTAAACTAGTAATAAATTACATCTGTTGTGGTAAGAGTTGACTCACAGTTAGCCACCAAAGGTCAGGGTACGTTATGTACTCAAGATAGCATGCTGCGGTCATCAGAGTCAAAATACCTGCTGGAATCACAATTGGGCTTTTCTGCAGACAGTGACCAGCCACACCTTTCTGCCCACTCTTTGCTTGATGTCTTTGTTTTATGCAACATTTAATAGCCATTTATTCTCGCTTGCATTGCTACCAAATTGTTTAGTCAGCATAAGCAGCTGGGTGATTTTACTGAGACATAAGAAAAGTATCAACTATAAGTTGACTGTCTTATAGAAGTTAAATCAAATTTTAAAATCTGATAATGTTCATCATAGTTATACTTTGCTTTGAAATAAGTATTAATTGCTAAGATTTGGATTTTTAGGGATAACAAAGTGAATCTAATTTATTAGAAATAAACATGATGAAGAAGATTCTCGTCAGGAAAAAAGCTAATGGATCATGAGACCCAACAAAACCTGGCAGGCCTCGAATGCTATTATAGGCATCTCCTTCCTGGTATTTATTAATTCTGCAAGGAAAGAAGGTTGGGGGCCTTTTCTAAGTAACAACATTAATTACAACTAATCAGTCAAATCCTTCACAAACCATGGAAAGGCCAGAATAAACAGGAAGAGCACCGGGTGGCCAAGATTGCAAAGATGGACAGTAAGTAAAATGAAATGACCCCCTGCTGCTGTCTGAGCACATCTCTCGCATGAATATTATATTACGTTCTAAGCTGATGATCTTGGATATGCCTTCCATGGGTAAAGGCAGATATCCCATGAAGGACTGAGCAGTCCTTGTGTAGCTAACTGAAGGTAGAGGCAGGTCCTCAGAGTGAAAATCTGCACTAAGAAAACCATACTGCAGGGAGAGGATAAAGTGTGGTCAACAAGCCCTGTGCTTTAAATCAGAAGACTTGGGTGCAAGTCTTGGCTTTATAGGTTCCTATTTGTATGATCTTGGATAAAGCACTGAGTCACAGTTTTTCATCTGTGTAGGAGGAGATAACAATACTCACTTTAACCCTTCCGTATGAATGTTATGACAAACAACTGATCTATGTATTTAAATTATAAATTTCTTATTTTTAATAATAAAATAGTAATAAACTATTACTAATATTGGTAGTAGTAACCAGGAAACAGCATGGCTACTATAATGAGGGCAAAAGTTAAGAATAAGACCAAAGAGGCTGACATACTGCAGAAGCAGTATAACACAGAAGAGGCACGTGGTACAGCAGGTAAGAGCCCTGACTTTGCAACAAGCCTGCCTAGATTTGAATCCCAACTCTGTGATGTAGTAGCTGTGTGACTGTGGACAAGACACTTACACTATCTATGCTGCAGTTTCCACGTCTGTAAAATGTAGATAATATAATAGTACCCACTTTATGAGTTTGTTGTGAGGATTGAGTGCATACATATGTATTAGTGTTAAACATAGTGCCTGGCACACAGTAGACATTATAGAAATGCTTGCTAGTATTATAACGCTGAGTTAAACCACTAAGCTGTTTAATTCCTTCCTCACTGGAGACTGAACTGATCGTAAAGTAGGCTGTGTGACCTCAGACACACGGAAGTACAGGCACCCTGAGCAGGCATCTAAGCAGGTATTACATAAACCATTGGAAATCTCCTCCACATAAACACAGCTCAAATTTCAATTCACATGGGAAATGGACAGAATAAGTTAACTTTTTCATCCCATTACTACTTTCTAGTTGCATATTTGCAAATAAGAAAGCAAGTGAATTTGTTCAGAAAACTAGATAGACTCTGGTCATTATCTGTATTGACCAAGTGAGAAAAGTATTTAGAGTCAGTTTCATCTTCTCCACTAGTCTTGCTTTACTTATCTCACATTTGCTAACATAATCAAGGTATGTATCTACCTTTATATAGTGTGTGTCAGTTGTACAAGGCCCTTGGTTTTCTTGGTTTTATTTTTATTTTTATTTTTATTTTAGTTTTTAGTGGCTTCCATTTAGGTAACAGATTCCTATATTCTATTTTATAGCCATTCACCCATCAATAATATCTAGGATGCTGCAAATCATCACAAAAGTAAAAATGAGTTGATGGATTAATGTGAGGGATGGAAAGAGAGAGAGAGAGAAATTTTTCCTTGATATTTTTTCTTTGGTGATTTATACCAAGAAAACAAAGCTCAGAAATTACCTAACCACAATTACATCAACTTTTAAATTTAAAAAATTGTTAACAGTGAAAAATCAGAAAGTATCAGAAATATGATGGTTGACATGCAGATAAGTTCAATTTTTAAATATTTGCTTAGAAAAAGTTAGAATTTATCAAAATACAAAATTATGAATTACATAAACACTCATTCATGTTTTGTCCCTTTTGGTGGAATATGTGAGTAAGAAGAATGCAAAAAGATAAAAGAATATAGATGTATTTAATGTAATATAAAATCTTCATAATCTAATAGCAATTAATAAATTACACATGCATTGACAGCTTTGTCTTAATTAAACATATAAGTGCAACACTAAATAATAAAATGTTTTATGTGTGGCTTATAAAGTACACTCTTATTGTTGAATGGGGGAAATATATTGTTCAATGCATTTTGAGTAAAATGAAGTGTAAGGTATCACTTTTATAAATATCTGTTGATGGAAGCTGTTCAACATTTAAAGATAATAGTCATTAGTGATAAAATACAGTATTTCCCACATGATTCACAAGAAAGTAATAGGATCTTCAGTCAGAATTATCTAACTTCTACATAATTCAGAAACCATGTATGTCAAAAAATCACAGGTAAGGACAAAATTGGTTCAGTTTTAGAATATGAATGGCATTGATCATACTAAATAAACTTCACAAAATTAAACCAACAGAGCTATTCATTTTGGTTGGCAATATTAACAGTAAATCTCTAGGTCTCAATTTCTTTTTGAAAAATAAACTGGTTGTGCATATTAAACAAGATACAGACTAAATAAGATACATAAGGCAGTTGTACATATTAAATAAGATAAAATAAACAGGAAGGCACATTGTAAAAGAGCTATCAAGCAATACACAAATATAAATTCCAAATGTTGTAACACTTTGCATAACCATTGCACATGTTAAATGTTCAATAAATGTCTGAGTTAATGATTGAGGCATTGCAGGAAGTCTGGAGTGAGGCGTTTGGCCAGAACTGCCACACAGGACTGTTTTCTTCATTATGACAATGCTCTATCTGAAACTGATTTTTTTTCAGTCTAAACAATATTACTCAACTTAACAACCTACTTTATTCACCATTACAGTCATGAATCATTTAACCATGAGGATACATTCTGAGAAATGCATCATTAGGTGATTTTGACATGCAAACATCACAGTGTGTACTTACATAAACCTGGATGGTATAGCTTACTACATACCTAGGCTATACAGTATAGCCTATTGCTCCTAGGCTACAAACCTGTACAGCATTTTACTGTACTGGATAATGTATGTAATTGTAACAATCGTAGTGTATATATAAACATATCTAAACATAGAAAAAGTATAGTAAAAATATGGTATAAAAGATAAAAAATGATACACCTGTACAGGGCACTTACCAAGAATGGAGCTTATAGGAGTGGAACTTGCTCTGGGTGAGTCAGTGAGTGGTGAGTGAATGTGAAGGCCTAGGACATTACTGTGCACCACTGTGTACTTTATAAACACTGTACACTTAGGCTATGTTAAATTTATTTTTGAAGTTTCCTTTCTTCAATAATAAATTAATCATAGTATACTGTAACTTTTTACTTCATACACTATTTTTTTTACTTTTTTGCTGTCTTGTAATATCACTCAGCTTAAAATGTACAAACACATTGTATAGTTGTACAAAAAATATTTTTCTTTTTTACATCCTTATTCAATAAGCTTTTTTCTATTTTTAGAATTTTTTTTTACTTTTTAAAATTTTTTGCTAAAAACTAAGACATGAACACACACATTAGCCTAGGCCTACACAGGGTAAGAATGATCAATGTCACTAGCCTACACCTCCACATCTTGTCCCACTGGAAGGTCTTGAGTTGCAATAACACACATGGAGCTGTCATCTCTTATGATAAAATGTTTTCTTCTTGAATACTTACTTCCTGAAGGGTCTGCCTGAGGCTGTTTAACAGTTAACATTTTTTATGAGTAGAAAGAGTACATTCTAAAAACAATGGAAAGTATAGTGTAGTAAATACATAAAACAGTAATATATAGTTGTTTATTATAATATCACTATCAAGTATTATGTATTATGCATAATTATATTTACTATACTTTTATATGACTGGCAGCACAATAGGCTTATTTATACCAGCATCACCACAGACACAGGAGTAATGCCTTGTACTATGATGTTAGAATGGCTATGATATCATCAGATGATAAGAATTTTTTAGCTCCATTATAATCTTATGGGAGCACCATAGTTAACACGTTCCATCATTGACCAAAATGTTGTTATGGCAACATGTGACTGTATTTAGTACTTTTTCCACTATTCAAACTCAACAGACAAATATTCATTATAATCAATACTATTCAAACACAAGCTCTAAAAACAACTCCCAGATAGAAATCTAAGCCATTATTGCAAGAAAGAGCCATCAGCAGAAAAACAGTACATAATATGTGAATGTGTTGACTGTGAAGATGTCATTACTCATAGGAGGAAGGGTTCTGGCATGTATTTCCATTCATCTTTCTATCACCTGTATATCTGGGGCAGGCAGATATTGCAGAGCAACTTCCTTAACAACCTTTTAGCCCTTTTCAGTATACCTTCCTATAATGCAGAAACAGGAAACTCAAATAAAATGACATTTCTCAGACTCCCCTGAAGTTAAATTTCAAAACAAGTTTTAGACCCAGATGTGATTTATACTTGGGCAGCAGAATGAGGCACAGGCCACCCTTCTGCTGCTTCAGATATTCCTGCTGGCAAGCCTAGTGATGGTGGTGTTTGGATTTCGAAAGCAGTAGTAGCAGGCACTGTAGAGACTGCTCCTTCGTTTCTTGGCTATGAAGAGTCCGAATCCATTTTTTGGCATAGATAACAACTAACAGGTTTTAGAGCCAACAGTTGTGATACTGGTTTTCTGATCTATAGATCACAGCTGAGGCTGTGTGTGCTGGCACCAGGAGTCAGGCAGAAGCTTCCTGATTCCCAAGCTGAATGATGATGTTCCCCACTTGCTAATCATGGCCCAAGATGCAAGTCCCTTGTTGGCCAGTTCTGTGATTCTTTTCTGGGGTTCATTCCTAGAAGCTGAGCCTAAAGCCTGTACTCCAACTCTTCCACTGATATTGAAACCACCCAGTTTCCTATATTAAATCTCTTTCTGTTCAAACCAGCTCACAGGATTTTAGTTTTTTGCAACTGAACCTTGAGCAATACAATAGTCAAGGTATATGTATATGTATGGGCACACAAGATTGCTCTGATTTTATGAATAATTATAGGTACATTCCCTGAATCCACCATACCCATATCTGTGCTTCAGCTGAAATTTTGCAATACTTGAAAGATATCTATTTGTTACTTCTTTTGCTAAGCCTGACCTTGCTTTCTCAGGTACATTCTGCACTTTCTCATCTTTCCACCCACAGCACACATGTAAGCATCTTTGCTATACTAATTATTACACTACATGCCATTTATGTGTCTGCATGTCTGTTTCCAAATGTACTTTTAGAAAGGCACTACTTCTTTTAGTCTATATATTCCTTACTGGTGACATATATACAGTAGTCCTCAATAGTATTAGTAGGAAAAAGGGAGGAAAAGAAGAATCTGGAATCAGAATAACTGGGTGGAGTCCTGGCTTCTACACTTGCCATTTTGGTAACCTGAAACAACTAAGTAAGTTCTGTGCCTCAGTGCCCTAATTTTTAAAATTAGGATAATAAGAGCAACTACTTCACTGAATTAATATATTTAGTTATCTTATTTTATTCTCAATTTAACTAATACATATAAAGAGTCTGGCACATAATAATTGTTCAATAAATATTAGCTTTAACTATTGTTAAAAATTAATTTATTTTAATGGACATATAGATTAGTGCTACCTTTTTTCATTATGAACATTAGAATATGCCTTAAATGAAAGATAAGAAAAAAATTAATTCTCCAAAAATAATCTTAACAAAATATATGAATCATTAACTGGCCAAAAAAATCTGAGATATCTAAATTTAAAGCATATTACTTTAAAAATTCTCTCAAGGACACCCAGAAACTGACAAATTATAACTGCAACATTTCAGAAGATGTGGTCTATTATACCCACCACCAATATAAGTTTTGATAAGTTTTCACCTTTTATTCTTTCTTCAATTTCATAGCCAAGGAGCCCAAAGAGATCTCCATAGAGGTCACTGAAAAATAAAATTCCAGTATCTCCTTTGACAATTTCTCAATGCTAACTTTCAAGAATCCTATTTACATTTTAGTATATCACCTTGAAAGTAAAATCTTTGATGTTGAACAAAAATTAACTTCTATATTCAACAATGACTTATAAAAGCTTATACTTTATTTAAATCCATAAAATGTCTTAGAAACAAATGGAGCAGGATTTGAATAAGTTTGGATATGAAATTTATTATTATTATATCTTAGGTTTGCAAAAATCTTATATATTAAAAAAAGAACCAAATGAAAATTTTAGAATGAAAAAATACAACTGAAATAAAAACTCACTGAATGGACTCAATAGAGGATGGCAATGACAAAGAAAAGAATGAGTAAACTTGAAATTATCTGAAGAACAAAGTTTCATTTTTTTTTAAAAATTTAATGAATAGAATCTTGGAGACCTGTGGCAAAATATCAAAAGGGCTATGATTCATATCATCAGAGTCCCAGAAGGAAAGAAAATTTGATGCAGAAAAGTATTTCAAGAGATAATGGATAAAAACTTCCAAAATTGAGCAAAAGACATAATCATAAAGATTCAACATTCTCAGAAAACCCCAAACAGAATAAACTCAAGGAAACTAATACACAGATGCATCATAATCAAACTTTCAGCAATCAAACAAAAGAGCAAAGCAGTCAGAAGAAAAATGATGTATTACATATAGGGGAACAATGATTTATGACTACAGATTTCTTATCAGAAACTATGATGTCCAAAAGCTAGTAGAAAACATTTTTAGAGTGCTAAAAGAAAAAACTGTCCTTTCAGTATTTCATACCTAGCAAAAATATCCTTCAAGCCTATACATGAAATAAAGATATTCTTGGATGAAGAAAAACTAAGAGGATTCACTGCCAGCAAATGTAATCTAAACAAAATGCTAAATAAAGTTTTTTGGTGGAAAAAAGATACGGTTAACTATTTAACAACAACAGCTTTGAGCACATATAAGTCCACTTATATGTGAATTTTTTTCAACCAAATGTGAATCAAAAATATGGCATTCATTGGACAAGAAACTGACATATTTGGAGTGCTGACTTTTCATGTATGTGGGTTCCACAGGGCTAACTGCTGGACTTGAGTATGCATACATTTTGGTATATGCAGGAGTCCTGGAACAAATCCCCCATATAAACCAAAGGATGATTGTAATACCAAGTGATGGTGATTTCCTTTCTTAAAAGACAGCAACATGCAACCATTTTAACAACACAGTAAAAGAGGAATCAAGATTTATACCACCCTCTCAACTGCCCACATACGCACTCCATTCTGAGTCTCTGTCAAATTATTTCACTTCACTCACAAGCCCACAGAACCCTGATCAAAGCAATCACTTTCTCACCTAGACTATATAATAGCCTCCTAATTGTTTTCTTTCCCTTTATGAGATGTCCTTCCACTGTGAAGACACAAAATATGCTTATGCCATCCCACAGCTTAAAACTTTTCAGTAAGTTTTCATTGCTTAAAGATAAAAAATTCAAATTCTCAATATTGCCTACAAAGCCCCTTTTCTGTTTCAAGCCTCAATCAATAGCAAGTTGCTCCTCACTCTTTCTGCTGATCTTCTTTCAGATATATCTCTATCTGGCCTTTGTACAAGCTGTTCCCTCTACTGGCACCTCTCTTCATTCCCTACTCCCTATTCATGCTTTAAATTGAGACTCAAAACCACTTCCTCAATGAAGCATTACCAAACATGACAAGACAATATCCTATTTTATGTAGCCACGGAACCATATTTTTTTCCTTTGTAATACCTCCCCTGGACGTGATTCTACATGTATTTTTGTGTGTATATGATGTATGTTTATCTGTCACTCAAGCTCTTAGAGTACAGACTCTACCTGATTCACACACAAACACACACACACACACACACACGCATGAAATGGCTAGGGTCCAGCATGGCATCTGACACTTAGAAGGCATTCATAATTACCTGTTAATGTACCTTTTTAACAACCCTATGAAAGGAGTTTAGTTGCTGCCTTAGTCCATTTTCTTCTGCTATAACAGAGTATAACAGACTGGGTGATTTATAAAGAAAAGAACTATATTTGGTTCATGGAGACTGGGAAGTCCAAGAGCATGGTGCTGTCATCTGGTAAGGGTCATCTCATGGTGGAAGGGTCGAAGACAGAAGCAAGCCCATAAGACAGAGGAAATGGAAGCCCACTCCCATGATAACTCATGACCTAATCACCTCATACAGCCCCCTCCTCTTAATACCATTGCAATGGCAATTAAATTTCTACATGAGTTTTGGAGGGGACATTCAAACCATAGCAGTAATTTCTTTGTTGTTATTGTTTTCCTTGTTTCTCACTGATGATAAATCTATGCCTTAAGGATTTAAGTAATTTGCACAAGTATAACACCTTCAGTGGTGAACCAGTGTTTAGAACCATTTCTCCTCAACTAAACTACTGCCTTTTTGACACTGTCACAATGCCTCTTAAATTCAGCAAATTTCCAATAAGATGTACAGATCAAATAACCCTCTGAATAATTAAAACTTTGGGTATGCCTTTCTCATGATTCCTACCTGGATTTTGTTTTACATCAACAACTTTAACTCATGGTAAGCTTCAAATAATGCTAGAAAAGATGAAGTAGGTAATTTACGTTAATTTTTTTAATGGCTTACCCTGAGAACTGTGAGATTTTGTCAGTACTTTTCCGATAGCACTTACATTTTACTATAACTTGATACAGTGTGTTTACTTAAAATCCTAATTATCAAGAGTGTATAATCCATTTGTAAAAAGATTCAGAACTAGCTTGTTTGGGGAATTAATGGATCTAAATTAAAGATCATGATACGTAAAACTGCTTATTCTCATTTACCATGTCATATTCAGACTGCTAAATTTTACACTCACCAAAGATAAATCAGTCCTAGCCAGAAACTTCTAAGAAAACAATTTAGAATGTGCTTATGGAAATGATAATCTATGTTATCTGGCCACTTTAGCAACACAATGACTTTGAATACACTAAAATTTTAAGTATTCTGACACCATAAGATTTGTCATATTCATTATTTAAAAATTACTGGAAAATGGGCTACACATCTACTCACCATCAAATTGGTACTGACTGATTTAA